>PVLD010000001.1:0-227821 GCA_004027595.1 Dinomys branickii
GGGTGTGTACTAAGTTTAGTTATTGGTTCCAGGGACAATTGGAGGAGTTTCTCGGGTCTTCTGTGTGGAGTATGTTGTCATCTCTCGGTCTCCAGGACTGCTGCTTTTTGTATAATTTGTCTGTATGAGTTTGTACAAGGCTCATATATGCAAGCAGTATGAAGTCCCTCTTAGTGCTCATATTAGTAGTTTAGAGTGGGTCCTGAAGCCTGTGGACTCAGCCTGTTGCTGTTAGGAACACATATTGGGTGCGAGGGCTGCCAAGTCTCAAGGTACTCACAGAGGGAGTTCAGGGTACCTCATCTCATGTTTCTTGCTTGGTGTTGGAGTGAGAAGGGTGTGGGGCCATCTGGCCCACCTCTATCTGCACCTCACTCTTACTGCTGTGCTCCATTTCCCATTTGTTCATTGGCTGGATCCCTGGGACTTACCGTGGCCCAAGGGTCATTGCTGCTGCTCTTTCGTGGTGGTTGCTCTCATAGGGGAGAGGTAGAAGGCCACAGCCTCGGGGCAGGCACAGAGCTGGGTGTGGTGTGCTGTGTACTGGTTGCTTTATCTCCACCTTGCCTCAGGGTGCTGATCAAAACAGGTCACAGCAGAGTGGGCATTCTATTTTAGTGACTGTTGTACCTTTTCATTGTCAAGCTGTATTCAACAACACCTCCCAACTGCCACTGCTTCTTTTCTGGTCTGCGCTTTCTCTGCTTCAGTTTTGACCCAGCTCTTGGAATTCCACCCTTCTCCGGCCAAGTTGGGAGGCTCCTGCAAGCGTGGGCTTTCAAAGCTGAAACTGCAAGTGTAGGAATGAGTGAGCAGGCCAAGGGTGTGTATGGAGTGATGACTCCCTCTTTCTCCTCCTCCTCTTCCTCTAACCGGGTCATGGTGGCCACCCAAGCTTTTCCTCAGGGAGGGATCTTGTTTGCTCTTTCTGAGGGCTTCAATTCTCATTTCAAATCCTTCCTGGGACCGGGGTATCCACTTCTCTCCTTCTTGTCTTTCTCATGTTGCTATATTCCAGCGTCTGGATGGCTATCCTCTGAGAGGATCTTTCTCTGCTGCTTACCTGGTCGCCATCTTCCCAGAAGTCTCTGTATCGCTTTCTTAGTCTCAATTGCATTAATTTCTGCTCTGATTTTTTATAATTTCCTCCCTTCTATGGGCCTTGAGCTTGACTTGCTATTCTTCTAGAAGCCTGAGGCACAGCATATGGTTGTTTATTTGTGCTCATTCTGTTTTCCTGATGTGATAATTCACTGCTATACATTTCCCTCTTAGCACTGCTTTCGTTGTGTCCCCCACATTCCAGTAAGTTGTATTTGCATTTTCATTTGATTGTAGATATTGTTTAATTTCTTCTTTAAATTCATCTCTGATTCCTGATTGTTCAGGAGGGTGTTATTTAATTTCCATGTGTTTATGGAATTTTTGAGGTTTCTTTTGTTATTAATTTCCAATTTAATTCCACTGTGGTCAGATAATAAGCATGGGATAATTTCAGTTCCTTTGTATTTACTTGAGCATGTCCTATATACTAGTATATGGTCTATTTTAGAGAACATCCTGTGTGCCGCTGAAAATATGTATTCTGCTATTGAATAGAACACTCTGCAAATGTCTACTTTGGGCTTGACTTTGTTCACAGGTTTGGTTCAATTCTGTTATTTCTTTGGTGATTTTTTGTCTAGCAGATCTATCTCTTTGTGACAATGGGGTATTAAGCCTCCCCCCTGTTACAATTGGGTTCTTATTTCATTTTTCATATCTAATAATATTTGTCTTATATTGTTGGGTGTTCCCATATTTGGTGCATATGTATTTATGATTGTTATCCCTCCCTCTTGAATATCTTCCCTATCAAGTATGTAGTGGCCTTCTTTATTTCTTTTGATTATTCTTGGTTTGAAGTTCACATTGAAAGACTATACCCCTGCTTTTATCTGGGTTCCTTTTGCATGGAGTATTGTTTTCTATCCTTTGACTTTCAGTCTATGGGTTTCTTTTTGAGTTACATGTGTTTCTTGTATATAACATATTGTTGGATCTTGTTTCTTGATCCATTCTGCCAATCTGTTTCTTTTGATTGGTGAATTGAGGCGATTTACATGGATGGTTATAATTGATATGAATTGGCTTATTTTTGTTATGTTATTTTCCTGCTGCTGGTTCCCTGCTTCTCCCCTCTGTTTAATTACTTACCCTGCCTGGTGGTTTCTTTCTGATCTTATTCTTGGAATTGTGATCATTTTTATCTCTATCTAGACTATCTTTCAGTACTATTTGTAGAGTTGGTTTCATGGTTATGAATTTCTTAAGTTGTTCTTTGTCATGGAAGTATTTTATTTCTCCATTAATTTTGAAAGATAGTTTTGCAGGTACATCAGTCTGGGTGGGAAGTTGTTTTCTCTCAGGACTTGAAGTACTTCACTCCAAGCTCTTCTTAACTTGAGGGTTTGTGTTGAAAAGTTGGCTGTGATCTGATGAGCTTTCCTTTATAGGCGATCTGGTTTTTTTTCTCTAACAACTCTAAATATTCTGGATTTTTTTAAACTGAATTTCTAGGATCTTGATTATTACATGTCTGAGTGTAGATTTATTGGTCATGGCTGTTTGGACTCCTATATGCCTCACTTATTTATATAGGTGTCAGATTCTGTTGCCATGTCTGGGAAATTTTCTGCTATTACTTCTGCAAATAGTCTTTTTATGTGATTTGTTTTGACTCCTGTTTTACATTGACACCTATCAATCTTATATTATTTTTCATTGCATCTTCTTGCAGCTGTTGAATTATTTTCCAGTTTATTGTTATTTCTGTGTTCCTTTTGTGATTGCTAGCTGCAAGCCTGTCTTCAAGAGCTGAAAGCCTATCTTCAGTTTTGTTCAAGTGGTTTTGCCAGCTGTCAATGGAATTTTCAATTTTCTAGCTATCTCTTTGAATCTGTTTCATCTATTCTAATTCTTTCCTATATTGTTTATTCAGTTTCCATCATTTTCCTATGCTCCTGTATTTTTTAATCTATGTTTCCTTTAATATGCTGAGCAGTTGTTTCATTATGGTTGTCATCTATTTTTTTACCTGAGAGATTATTCTGACCTGATTTCCTCTGTAGTCTCATGGAGTTGTTTCATTACTTTAGTAGCTACCATTTCAGAAATTTCAGGTGTGTGTCTTCCAGTTTCTTCTGTCACTGTCTCCTGGGCTTGTTTTGAGTGGATTGGAGTTCTGAGATTGCATTTTGCTTCTTCGCCTTGTCATTTTCTATTTCAAAAAATTTTTTATTTTGTTTTCTGGGATGACCTTTGTGAGTTTTGGTAGTAGGTAGCTATATCACTGATATGAAGGCCTCTCAAGGAGAAGACTGTTCTTCAGGTATGTCTTCAGTATGTAGAAGATTCTTCATATGTGTCTGTCTCAAGATCCTACCTTCCCAATTAAAGTGAAGTGTTGGTATTTGTTTGGCTCATTCCCCAGTCTTTTGGTTTAGGGTTGTGGTGAAGTTTTCACCCTAGAGATTCCCAGAACTGTTACAGAAAGGAGAATAACTGATAACAACAGATTTGACATCCTAGCTAAAGTAATACAATTAGCAATAATGATACCATCAAGCACAATTAGGACCCTAGTCTGGGTCCTAATGTGTGGCTGTTATTGCCCCAGTGGCCTGATCCTGCAGTGTAGGGGGTTCGGCCAGCCACCTGGGTTCCTCTGGCAGAGTCAGTTGCCAAGTTCTGGCTTCTTCCTGCACTAGCTGCCCAGAAATATTCACTCTTAGGGTAATTTTGGGATGGGAGTGCCTAATGGGGGTAAGAAGAGGCCTCACCTCCCTGCAGGGTGTCATGGTGCCCACTACTGGCAAGTGTGGTACTACTTGCACTCTAATAACTGCTCACAGGGCCCTGCCCCTTTGCCAGAGCAGACAAGGAAGGGTGATATGGAGCCTGGCAGTTACTCCTGTGTAGGAAACACTGTCAAGCAGGGCCATCCCTTTATGCACTGGACCTTGGGTTGGTCCTTTACTTTTCTGATTATTAGTACATGTTTGTAAGTATGTGCAGTTTATAATCATATATGTACATAATATAACTTGTTTCTTTTAAAATTCCCTTCCTTTTTCCTCCCTTTGCCACATTCCTCCCTTAGTTCTCTTTTCCCATTTTCATTCTTGTAGATTTTATTAACCTAGAACATGTTTGTGGCATATGATGTTTACACTCATTGAGGTTAGTAGGTTCCTGTACTATCTTATCTTTGTTCCACTTATTTTCCCACTCCCTTCCCCTTCATCCCTTCCCCTCAGTCTCTCAGACCCCTTCGCATTTGCAAAAGATCCATCCCATTGTCTCCTATTAGTTCTTAAATATTTTTGCTACCCCTTTTTCCTCCTGTTCTTAGGGGCCCACACAAATAAGGACTGTGGAAATACTGAAGTCCTTCCTTCCTTCCCTCCTTCCTTCCTTCCTTCCTTCCTTCCTTCCTTCCTTCCTTCCAGGAGGGAATCAAACGTATGACCTTGCATTTGCCAGGCAGATGCTGTGCCACTAAACTATATATAAAAGTCCTTCATTTTATTTGGGTGCTATTGTAAATGAGTTCTAAAAACCCAAGGGCCAGGGATATAGCTCAGTGGCACAGCACCTGCATGGCAAGTGCAAGGTCCTGAGCTCAATTCCCAGTATCAAAATAAATAAATAAATAAAAACCCTGAATACTAGTGAGTCATTGCTAGTAACAGACATATTTTTGTATATTGTCCTTTCACCCTGTGACTTTGCCCAACTCAACAGTTATAGGAATTTTTTTCTAGTGAATTTTTAAAAGCATATCCTGTTGTCCATAAACAGATTGAATTTGCTTTCTTCCTTTCCTCTTTTATGACCTTTTTCCCCTCACTTTATTGCCTGGCTAGTGTAAATATGTGGTATGTGGTGGGAGTGGATATGCAGGACATCTTTGCCTCATTTGTGAGCTCAGGGGAAGCACTTAGTATTTCACTGTGAAGGCAGGGGTCAGCTGTAGGCTTTTATAGATGTACTTGATTAAGTTAATTAAATTCCTTTATATTCTTAGTCCAATTAGCGCTTTTAAAATTATAAATAGATTTGGACTTGTCAAAAGATTTTTTGCATATGTTGAGATCATCATACATATTTTATTCTTTTGGTTTATTAGTATAATGAGCTACAGTGATTAGTTCTTGGATGTTGAAGGAACTCTGAGTTCTGCGGAATAACATTCATTAACAATATATTGTTAATTATTAATTGAGAAAAATCTTCATGGTGTGTGATATATTACTTTATATATTGTTAATTATTAATTGAGAATTTTTGTGTCTATGTCCCATGAGGGATATGGATTTATAATTTTCATTTCTTATAACATACAGTGTTACCTCAATTCATGGACTCAATTCTCTCCACGGTTCTGGTTGCAAACTGAGCTGGACAAGAACTGAACCAAATTTCCTCATGAGATCAGCACTGAACCTAACCATTGAATTTGATTCTGTTCTTATACAACTCAGTTTGTGACCAGAATCATAGAAACAACCCAGTTCACGAACTGAAGTACCACTATATTTGCTTTGATATCAGGGCAGTGCTGCACTCACACATGAGTTAAATGTTTGGTTTACAAAGAGTTCCTGAACAGTACCCCAGTTGCAAAGATACAAGTATCAAGAATCAACATATGGAATCATATCAAATCAGAAAGCATCTACATAGCAAAAGCAGTAACTAACAGAATGAAAAGACAACCTACAGAATAAGAAAAAATTTTGCCAGCTATTTCTCAGAGGACTACTATCTAAAATATATAAAGAACTAAAAAAAGACCCCTCCAAAATAAAAGACCCAATCACAAAATGGGCAAGCAAAATGAATAGACACTTCACAGAAGAAGGATAAATGGCCAATATATACATGAAGAAATGTTTAACATCTCTGGCCATAAGAGAAAGGCAAATTAAAACAACACTGAGATTCCATTTTACCTAAAAAAATTGACTGTCATCAAGAAATCGAATAATAACAAATGTTGGAGAGGCTTCAGGGAAAAAGGAACCCTTTTGCATTGTTGTAGGGTTGTAAATTAGTATAGCCACTATGGAAATCAGTGTGGGGAGTCCTTGAAAAACTAAATCTAGAAATTTCATTTGATCTAGCTATTCATCATGTAGATATATTACCAAAAGAGTTAAAGACATACCACAGTGATACATGCATACCCATGTTTATAGCAGCAGAATTCATAACAGCTAAATCTTGGAAGTAGACTGTATGTCCATCCATCAACAAATGAATGGATAAAGAAAGTGTATTTACACGCAATGGAGTACTACTCTGCCATAAAGAAAGATAAATTTAAGCCATATTCAGGAAAATGGATATACTTTGAGACAATAATGGTAAGTGAAATAAAGCAGGCACACAAGCTTCAATATTGCATGGTTTCTCTTATATGAGATACCCAAAGTAAAGAGCAAAATAAAAGCTGGATAATAGGAAGTAGGGAGAGAGAACTTTCTCAAATGGGAAGGGGATCAAGAGAGGAAGGGAAGGGGCAACCCACTTTCTGGGCCCTCTTCTGCCCCTTTCACATAGAAACTTTCTTTGTCTCAATAAATTCTTCCTACTCTTAATCTCCATTGTTCCTAGAATTCATTCCTCAACTTTAGAGAATGTGAACTCAGTGCTTAGGACATAGTTGGAGGTCTTCCACTGAGATAATTGGAGGGAGAAATGGGGGAGCTCAGTGTCAAAGTCTCTTACTCCTTTGGAATGCATTCTTAAGCACTGGATGATGTTTGACCCTTACTTGTTGAAAAAGAGTTGTTCAATCTTTTTCTGCACACATGCATGGCCTACCTACCTCCAAGAGCCAAGATGGGATGCAGAGATTCCAGGTTTTTTTGCTTTTGGAAAACCTCCTGATCAAGCCTCTCAATTGATGTGGACAGTGCTTCCTCAAGGGATTCAGAGATAGTCTACATCCTTTAGGGGCTAACTTGGGAAGGGCCATACACCATGACCCAATCAACTACATCAGCTATCAAGGTGGCAGGCCTGGACTCCTATATACTACACACCCAACTCAAGTCTCCTGGGAACCAGAGACTGTCTCAGTGTGCGAGCAACCATCATTGGAATACTCCTGTGAACCTATCAAAGACTTAAGATTCTTGTTCAAGAAAAAAACAGTCTTCAGATAAGTACATCAAGATGTTACTCTTTGCCCTTTTACTAATCACTTTACCACATAAGGGAGAATGCAATTCCTTTCTGAGGTGGGTACAAGAATAGTCAGAGTTGTACAACAAACATCTTGCTGGATATGTGGCCTGCTTTCCTTGTCCAGTACATCTGGAATTCCTGAGTGGGTATCCCCATTCCAAGGGGATGACTGGAATAAACTACAAGGTGAGTTATGAAAGAGTTCATTGGCTCATAGTTTAGTCCGCCATTACACAGTAGCTGAGTGGCCTATAAACTATACTCTAAACAGTCCTAGGCATAATAGAATTTTTTTCTGACAATTCCACTGAAGCCTCTTTAAAGGCTTTAGTAGCACCCCTATTAAATAAGAGGGTCAGCAGCCATAGATTAAAGATGGCTATTTTCAGATTGGGGATGATTGTCCCCTATCTGTGGTTAACCCCCAGTATAGGACATTTTAGTAGAAAGACCCCATTATATTGGGAATAGAAAAATCACTCCTATTCTCATTGGCCTAACTCTACTAAATACTTGGGGTGGACACTGCCTCTCGAACAATGTATACACACAATAATAACTTTATAGGCTGAAGGTTGGTTTGTAACAAACTGGTTTAATCACCTTGGAATTAGATTAGATGCCCCCAGTGGCACTGATTGTTCCTGTGGAACCAATTTGTGGCCCTCACTACCTCCTGGATGGATAGGAAGATGCACACTGGGATTTTCATGGTGTCAAAGTTTTGACAAACCTGCACTTACCCTGCCTATGGCATAGATGGTCTAGAAGTGTGATTCACTGATTTAAAGCTGTACATCTACCTAAGACAAGAACACCTAGTGCCTATCAAGGGGCTTTAGATAGACCCTCTGTGGAGTATCTCTGATTGCCACTCACAACTATGACCCTCTTCAGCTGGAAGTAGCCAAATCAGTCTTTACCCCTTGCCCTCTCACGACAGTTAAGGGTACTTCTTCAGAGGGGGCAATATTATAGATAGCTGTTAGGTAGAAATATTGTAGGCAGTCAGACAGGGCTGGGCCCTTGAAAGGTGAATGCAGAAGACAACTGTGGCTGGAGCCATATTCAGTGAAGGTCAGGCTTCAAGAAAAAGAACTACTCACTCATATACTTCCCCTAGGGATGAACAGCAGTGACTGATATTCTAAGTAGGCATCAATCACCTTGGGGAGGAGGACCAGAAACTTCCTTAACCAACCTCTTCGAGGAAAGTCTTTGTCCCATGTATGC
This sequence comes from Dinomys branickii, assembly GCA_004027595.1. Lineage (NCBI taxonomy): Eukaryota > Metazoa > Chordata > Mammalia > Rodentia > Dinomyidae > Dinomys > Dinomys branickii. The sequence continues at coordinate 8,470 of PVLD010000001.1, forward strand.
TTGCTATGTGACTTGTTTTCCCATTTAATCAATATTACCATAGTGACTATACTTGTTGTATACTTGTATACTTGTTGTATACAATTGGTTGACCATAGTTTTGTCCCACCTCATACATCCTATGATTTGCCATTGGATCAATATGACCTAAGTGACTATATCTGTAACCTTATTGACCGTTTATAGTTCTGTCCCACGTTAAGTCCACCTCACCTTGTGGCTTTGCTCAATAAACACCCTTTAGAAGTGGGGTTGGTGGGCAACCCATTTCCTGGGCCCACTTCTATCCGTCTCCATCGAAGCTTTCTTCAATAAATTTTTCCTATTCTTAAAAGATAAAAAGAGATGGAGGGAAGGGGATGGAAGGGGAAGGAAAGGGGATGAAAGAAGAATGATGATGTGTTAGTATGTGAACCAACTCCACACAAAGAATGTCAATATTACTGCAAACATGCACTAATAAAAAATAAGATATAAAAAAAGTTTGGCTTGGTTTTCTGCCAGAAATGGCAGATTTGGCTTTACTTTTTTAAACTGGTGGTCTGCACAATGATGCATCAGGCCTGGGATTTTCTTCTGGAATATAGGACTTTTCAGTTTCTCTACTTTCTCTTGAGTTTTGGTAGTTTGTGCTTTTGAAGAATTTCTCTATTTCATCTTAATTGCTGAATTCATGGGGAGAATATTTGTCTGAGTATACTTGGGCTGCCAGAGTTAAATACCACAGGGATATGGAAGCCAGAAGGTGGAGACCAAAGTGCTGGCCCATTTTCTCTGGAGAGGGAGGGCATCGCCCTGGCTGGTAGATAGCCCTGTTCCCACTGAGCCCTGGCATGGCTGGGAAAGAGCTCTGGAGTCTTCCACTTCTCTCGGAAGGGCACTGGTTCTGTGGACCAGACCCCTGCCCAAGGGCTTCACTCAGCCTTCATGACCGTCTCACAGTCCCTGCCTCCTATTCAGGCAGCAGCCGCCTTGAGGCTTCCCATATGACTTCAGGTCATATGTGAACTCAGGTCATGCAGGATCTGCCCATACTCATTTCACTGCCTGTGGGTTTGTGTAGTATGCCCTTGCTCATTCCTGATACCTGCAATTTGTGTCTTCTCTATTTCATCACCAGTCTGGCTAGAGTTTATGGAGTCTATTGATTTTTTCAACTCTTGGCTTCATTATTTTTTCTTTATGCTTAAAATGTTACACCCAGGCATGATGGCACACATCTATAATCCCAGTACTCGGGAGGCTGAGGCAGGAGGATCACTGAGTTCAAGGCCAACCTGGGCTACAAAGTGAGTTTAAGGCCAGCCTGAACTGCATAGTGAGACCCTGTCTCAAAAAAGACAAAAAAATTCTCTTTTTTATTTCCATCCTTCTCTTGGTTTGAATTTATTTTCTTTTTTGGGTAAGGTGGGTGTTTATTTTATTTGAGACCTTTTTTTTTTTTGGATAAGCTTTTAATACTATGAATTTCCATCAAAGTACTGCTTAGCTGCATCCTGAAAAGTGTTATGTGTTTGTATTTTTCATTTTCTTTCAGTTCAAAACATTTTTGAAATTTCTTGATACTTTCTCTTTGACCCATTTTTTTTGTTTTGTTTTCTCTTTTTGAGGCAGGGTCTCACTACAGTTCAAGCTGGCCTTGAGCTCACTTTGTAGCTCAGGCTGGTCTCAAACTCATGATGATCCTCCTGCCTCAGCCTCCCAAGTGCTGGGATTATAGGCATGCGCCTCCATGCCCTGTGACTCATGGTTATTTAGAAGGGCATTGCTTTCCAAATATTTGGGAATTTTCCAGATAGCTTTTTAGTTTAACTCCATTATTTCAGAAGCATACTTTGTACATTTTCTACTTTTAAAGATTTCTTAGTGATCACTTAAGTCCCAGATATGAGTCTTAGTGGATGTCCATGTGCAGACAGTGACCTGGGTGTTCAGGTTACTGATCTTGAGCATCCTGTGCTCCAGCTGAGATCCTACTGCCTTTTCTTTTGATCACTGAGAGGGACATCGTTGTCTCCAATGAATCATGCAGTTTGATTAGTTTTTTGCTTTACATACGTTGAAGCCCTATTGTTCAGCACAGTCATATTCTGGGTTACTGGTCTCCTTGGATAGTGGGCCACTTCATTTCACAATACCTCTGCCTCTGGTGAGATCCCTGTTCTGAAGTCTCTAACTGAAACTTGTAACTGCTGCAGTCATTTTACCAGAGTTTACACAGTGAGTCTTTCTGTGCATTCACTTTGTCTGCTTATGTCCTTATATTTAAGGTGGGTCTGTGGTCACAGGAGCATCCCTGGTTAGAGGCAATGAATCAACCTCCTCTTGCAGATTCCACACACCATGAGGTCAGGCAAGGGCTTTTCTGCATCCTCCAAGGTTGCAGAGGTCTGAGGGGACCATGAAGGCTCAGATGTCCTCATGCATGGAGAAGTCAAGGGTCTGTGACAGGAAGAGATGACCCCTGTGGTGCGTGGCAAATTGCCCAGGCCCTAAGCTGCTTCAGGACATTTGCCTGAGCCACGTGCTTATATCCAGCACTGTTAGGTATGGTCAGCTAGGCCTGGTGATCTGAGTTAGTGGCCAAAGTGGGAACCCAGCAGGTAGAGCAGGGCAGAGATTTCACACAAGGATTAGAGACCTTAACTGTGAGCCCGAGGATAGGATATAATGGGGAGAAAGAGGCCCAGGTGAAGCGCAGAGCTGCAATTTCTGCAACACCTCAGCTCCAGAAGCAGCTGCTGCCTGAGCTTCAGCTGTATGCCAGGCTTCTGGCACCTGTATGATGGTTCTGCTCTGAGCGTGGGCAGGTATGTGTCCCCATTGTGGTCCCCAGCATGGCCTGATGGCCTCCTATGTGGGGTCAGGGCACCAAGGGGCACCAGGGTGTAGTGGGCTTGGCTGACTTTCCTGTTGTTGGTGATTTTGGGACATCACGTTGGGCCCTGTGAGTGTCATGTAGGGTCTGATTGTGTGACCACCTCACTGGATTCTTTTTAGGGCTGAAGACAATGATTCCGCCAGGGGAGTGCACATATGCGGGCAGGAAGAGGAGGAAGCCTATTCAGAAGCGGTAAAATGTCATATCCCCAGTGTGTCCTCTTATCACATTCTCCATGTCACTGCCATGCCCTTGCATGCCCTCTTGTGTCCTCTGTGTCACCACTACATCTATGTGTTCCTGTTGTGTCCTCTGTGTCTTCATCATCTGCTCCATGTTTTCCATGTCCCTGCCATTTCTTATTGTGTCCTTGCTTTGTCCCCATTGTGTCCTTGTCATGTCCTTATCATGTCCGATTCTATCCCTGTGTGTAAACCCAAGACAATTCAAAGAACAGTGTTCAAACAGTCTATGAGTGCTTGTATCAGTCAGCATTTCCATTGCCAAACAAAACACTCAACAGCTAGAATTTAAAGGAAGAGAGGTTTATCTGGCTCATGACTATAGGAACTAGCCTATGAGTTTATTCTCTACCAGCGGGTGAACAAGAATAAAAGACACAGAATTAATCTGGACAGTGGGACCCAGGGAGCTCTCTGCCTCTAGTGGACAGAAGAGCCCTGAGCATTTGGCCCACCTCGCTGTTGTTTACTTAGACACAGGAACAAGCAACTAGGGTAGCAGAAGATTCAACTGCCTCCTGTTATCTGTAGTATATGCCCAGGTAAATAACTGGATCTCAGCTATGTTGACTCTTCCCTGGAACTTGCAGTGTGCCAGCATGCCTGCCTACAGCCAAAGTGTTGGAGTCGGTGGTCTCTCTGTGGTCCCTGGGAGAAAACAGCAAGAGGATACAGAAAATAAAGACAAGAGATGATAGCCATGGTCAGGTGGAGTCAACTCTTGCCCGATGAGCAAGAGGACTGACTTCAATAGTAAGGGCATTTATTTTATACCCTTGCAAAGTTAGTATCATAGGCAGGTAGTATTGCCTAGTGACTAATGACTGTAGTTGTCCAGCACGATGCCCTTTTCAATACTGAGGTAGCTTGACTGCTTGACCAATAACCAGCTCCAATGGCTCCCAACATACCTCTCTTTTCTGTTTAATTGCAGAAGTGATGGGTGTTCAGTTGAAGCTGGAAAAGCTGTCCTTGAAGAATATAGTCCAAAGTCCATAACAGCGATCAGTTATCAGTCTAGCTGGCAATTGTTAGAGGTTGTTAGTAACTTGAACCTTTTATAGCTAACCTGTTACTGTGACATTGTTTCTTTATGTCTTGTGGTCACACTTTTCTGCCAGATGTTTAAGACCAAGTTAAAGTTAGACCTGCATAAAGAAAAATTTTAACCTTTACTATCTATTAAGATCAGTTAAGTCTCCTCAAGAATCTTCTGGGAACCAAGTACAGCATCTCTTGATCTTCTGTCAGTGTCACCCATCTGGATGAGTCACAGCCTTTGCTTGACCAAGGTGTTTTCTGTGAAAGCCTGAGAGATTTTTTTTTCTCTCCTGGTGACTCTCCTTAGGCACACGTACATATCACAAAATCACTTTCCTCTGTGATCCCATAATCTCCTTGGTCAGAAAATCATGGACTCAACTGAGTTATAAGATGTCATAGCAGAGGTTCTCTTATGTCTTGAGTCTTTACTGACCTCAGAGGGCATAGCCAAAACATTGGGTGTTCTCTAGCCCAAATTGTCTCTCTAATTTTTGGTCTCCAAACCTCAGTTGTTAATCATCCAGAAGAGAAGATTAATGATATTGTAAGAGAGACAGTAAGCTTAATATTACAATCTGATCTGAATAGCAAACACTTTAGAACATACAAATGGAACCATTTTTATTTATAACAACCATGGATATACTAGAATGTTAATGGTTACATATTTTTACACAGAAATTTAGAAATCAAAGCCATACTTGACATAGTTACATGACAGTCATGATAACATTTTGTAACATACTTATATTTTCATTTTGACATGCCATTACCCTTTTACCTAATCATTTCTTATCTAATATATAAGAAGCCTCCATCCAATTTGTTGTCCTTTGATGGGATATACATCACAAGTTTTTGTTAAAGGTAGAGGTCTTAATCTGAAGGAAAGTCTTATCACAATAAACAATCTTTGCCTTACATTTTGGAAGATCTCCAGATCCAGAATCATGGATACATTTAATACACCACAAGATTAACACTAATGAATTACCATACACATGTGAAAACCTTTGTAAAAAATTTAGTTTTGTACCAAGAGCATCTTTTATGAGAAAACCTTACTGTCATTTTTACTGAAAAACTTTCTTTTGATCAAATGACCCAATTATTGGGGTGTGTCCCAAAAGACTATGGAGATCACTAGTGATCACTAGATCACTATGGAGATCACTACAGAGATCACTCCTTATTAATGAACAAAGGTTGGCCACTCCTCTATTCACCAACTGGAGTCCTACCCAAAGAATTTCTCTTCATCCTAAGGACTGTGATTAAAATATCTTAATTTTGATGTCATTTAAACCAGCCGGTAACTCAGGTGAAAGCATGCTTTAAATCTACAACCCAATTATATTACGAAGAAATAATAAAAGAAAAATTGTTGAGCTCAAAATAAAGGGGAACAGCTGTTCACAGAATGACAAACACACAAACAAGTACACAGAACAAACATCTTCACAAAATCAGTGTGCAGTCAAATATATTTTTGACCAATTTGAATTATAGTAACTCTATTACAATTTTAGAAATTTTTAATTTAAATAGACTAGTCAGATTTTGTCAATTAGCAGAGATTTCTTAAAAAATCTTTGGAAGGAATAGAATCTTTTATCTATAATGAATATGTATATTTTATTTTTTTATTTTTAAAAGTAAAAGAATGAAACATTAACAAAGAGACACAAAGTAGCACAAGAACAGTACAATCAAAACTGAATTATAGACAAAGTGACAGGGAATTAACAATGGTTGTTGTATTACATATTGATAACTTTTAAGTGTATGCTCAGGAAAACACATATAGACATACAATATTGATCAAACAACTAATCATTAACTGTTCCTTACAATAAAGTGACATAAGTCAATAGTAGAACCATGTTAGCCATCCTGTATGTACATATATACATACATACATACATAGTTATCCCTTTCTTCCTTTTCTCCTTCCCATCATCCCATTTGCTTTTTACTTTTGAGCAGTTTCCTTTCATACCTCTTAATTTATATTCCCACTTTCAGGTTCTTACACTAGTGATACTGTACGTTGCTTGCATATGTACCTCTGATTTATTTCACTTATGAGTATGGTGTCTAATTTTGACCATTTGCCTATAAAAGCCTCAAGTTTGTCTCTCTTTAGAGCTGAGTAATATTCCATTATATAAAAATGCCACAGTTTTTTTTATCCAGTCCTCTATGGATGGACATTTGGGTTGATGAATATGTATATTTTATATTTTATCCTCTTAAGAATACTGGTAACTTTCAATTCCATTTCGGGGTGATTTTGTTTAACTTGTTGAACCCAATAGGTGTCAGAAGACCCAAAGCCCTTGGGTCCCCTTTCCTTATTTATAAATTTCCCAATTTTTGTCAAGAGGAGAATGACTAATTGAGCAACATGAGAGTCTGGGGTGATTTGAACAGTATTCTGAGTGGATTGAGCCATAATCTTGATTTCCCCTATATAATCTGCATGGATGACACCAGGCAAAACCTGAAGACCTTTTAAAATAAGACTGCTGCAGCCAGCAGGAGTCCCACCGTCCCCTGAGGCAGTGGCCCATAGACCCCAGTAGGAATAACTTGGGGTCCCGTTTCAGGAGTTAATATGAATCTGGAGGAGGGACCGAGGTCCAAGCTTCTGCTGTCTGTCGTCACTCTCCAGAGGTCAGAGACATGTTTAGCTGGGAGAGGAGGATTGAGGAGGAATTGAAGAAAGCACCCTCATTGTTTGATGGGGTCAGGGCAGGCCCCACTGAAAGTGTCCGTGAATGGGATGGCCTTCAACCTCCATTTTAGACCTATACGGACTTGCCCAATGATATCCTCATCTATACCTTGTACAGAGGCCAGGTTTTCTTAAAGGGGCAACTGATGGCTGTATTGCCTTTACAGATGTTGCAGAGCAGTCTCGGGTGAAATGTCTCTCATTTCCACGACAAAAAAAAACCTTGTTTTTACCCTTTCCTCTAGACTGTGGATGAATAACCTCAGTGATAGTTGCTGTCAAGGCAGCCACCTGTACATATGAAGGGCCAGTATCTGTACAAATCTGAATCATCTCTGGCAATGTAGCCTGCCTTTTGTAGGCTCTTAATGTATCTTTACAGCACTTATTTGTATTTTCAAAGGCTAGCTGCTGAACTATTAGTTTGCTAGCTTCAGTGTCAGTTATAATCCTTTCACTATCCTATAATAATCTTGCTATGAAGTCTTGAACAGGTTCCTCAGCACCCTGATGAATAGAAGCTAAATTAAGAGATGCTTCTCCTTTAGAAGGGAGTTCCCTCCAAGCCCTTATCACAGCCATTTTGATTCATTCATATATTTGCAAGTCAAAGGTAAGCTGATTGTCTGTGCTAGCAAAGTTACCTTCCCCACTCTGCGTATCTTTTTTAATGGCTATGTTGTGAGTAGCATTCCAAGCTGCCTGGTCAATGCAATGTTCAAGGAAGTCTCCTTTCCACATCAGATAATCTTCTGGATTTAAACATGCTTTAGCTATTTCTTTCTAATCATTTGGAGCCATAATCTGTTGTCCTAGAATTTCCAGTAAACTCAAGGTGAAGGGCACAGCAGGGCCATAAGTAGCAACTGCCTGTTTTAAGTATTGAAAGGTAAAGTGTCAGGACGACATATAACTTGTCCTGCATTTTCAGGGACTTCAACATCAGTAACAGGGTAGAAATATTGAAAACCCTCCATTGGCTCACCTGCCCATCTGGCTTCTTTTAATGCTAATTGCAAGGGAGACGGAGAAAATGGCTCTACTCCCTGAGAGGCGGAAGTTCCAACCTGTGATGCCGCAAAATTTCTCTGAGCTGAAAAGGTCTGGATTGCTGCCTGTGGCTCAGTTAAATTTATCGAGTGCTGTGAAATAGAATTCTCAGGCAAACACTTCCATGGTGGGAAAAGGTCCCTGTTGTCTCCCCTTTCTCTTTCCTTATCACATTGAGCAAGACTGGAGGGCTCAGACTCAATGGCAACACCATCATCCTTGTCCCGCTTGGGCTCGGGGACTTAATTTTAAAGTAGAACCCTGAGGTGAGTCCTTTGTGGTTGTAAAACCCCTTTTAACCAAAATCCAGAAAAGAAAGGTAAAAATAGGAATCAAACATACCAAAACCACTTCCACATGCAGGTATTCCTGTGATTCTTGAGACTATAATTGTCCCATTTTAATTACTAATAATGTGATATACTTTGTTTTTGTCTTAAGCCTATTTTTGTAACTATATTCTTTAAGGTCAGTAGACCTCCATGCCCCACTCTTAATACCTGATAATTGTCAACATAACGCTCCAGTGCTAACTGTTGACCTACCAATCCACTCCCCCCACCCTGTTGTGCACACAAATTCTGGGGAGTGTCCCCTCACCAACCGTTCTCCTTACTGGGGGCCCTACATTGGGTGCCAATTATGGGAGTTGGTGATCTCTCCATGGTCCCTGGGAGAAAACGATGAGAGGTTATAGAAAATAGACAAGAGATGATAGCCAGGGTCAGGTGGAGTTACCACTTGCCTGATAAGCAAGAGGATTGACTTCAGTAGTAAGGGCATTTATTTTATACACTTGCAAGTTAGTACCATGGACGGGTAATGTTGCCTAATGACTAATGATTGTAATTGTCCAGCACGATGCCTTTTTCAATACTGAGGTAGCTTGACTGCTTGACAAATAACCAGCACCAATGGCTCCCAACACCAAAGGAGTTTTCTCCTTTGTGCTCACAGAGTGTCATTAGGACTCAATCCTCAGTATCTGGTCTGCTACACATGACTTCAGAGGATTCAGTCCACGGTCAGCTGCTGCAAGGCAGGAACATGATGGCAGAAGGGTGTGGTAGGCTAAGATGCTCAATTCATGGCCACCAGGAAGCAGAGCAGGAAAACAGTGCCAGAGAGGAAGAGGCCAGGGGCCAGGACCAGACACACCCACACAGACACGCCCAAAAGTATGCTTTACCAATACCGTCAGCAGCTGCCAAGCAATCTAGTTGACAGGGTTATTTTTTTTTTTTTTGGTCCTTTTTTTTTGACGCAGGGTCTCTCTATGTAGTTCAGGCTAGGCTTGAGCTCACTTTGTAACTCAGGCTGGCCTCAAACTTGCAACCATTCTCCTGCCTCAGGCTCCTGAGTACTGGGATTACAGGTGTGCACCACCACATCCGGCCTAGTTGACAGTTAAACTGAACCACCACAGTGTTAGAGCAGCTTTATTCACAACCATCAAAAAGGGGAAAAAACTCAAATGTTTATCAGCTGGTAAATGGATACATAACATGTGGTCCATTCATACACTGGAATATGATTCAGCCATAAAAAGGAGCAAAGCGATGACACACACTACAACATGGATGATCTTTGGAAGCATTCTGTTACATGAAAGAAGCTGAGCACAAAATGTCACCATTGTTTTCATCTATTTACATGAAATATCTATATAGGCAAATCCAAATGGACAGAAAGATTGGCAGCTGCTGGGGCCAAGAGGAAAGATACTCAAGAGAGAATGCTAGTGGATAAGATTGTCTCTTTGGGGAGACAAGGGCCTCTGAAACTAGATACAGGTGATGGTTGTACAACTTTGTAACGATTCTAAATGTCAGGCACAGCTCACTTTTAGAGGGTTAATTTTATGTGTATTCAATCTCAGTTTAGTAAGTCAAAAGGCATAGCTTCTGATTTGGTTTCACCAAACACTTCTATTTGGCGTGTGACCCGGAAAAATCAATGGTAAAAACAGAGGGGTTTGTGCTATGGGATTTCTGATAGAATAGATTTAAGATATAATCTGCATGCTGTTGGCTACTGAGAGGTGCAAACAATAGAAAACAAGAACATGCTGGACAAAAGACACCCCAGTCCTGAAACAGAGTCCCTGTCTTTGTCATTGTTTTAATTGCTGAGACAAAATACTGGACACTGAAAGTCAAAGGAGGAAAAGTTTAATTCAGCTCCCGGTTTGCAGAGGTTTCAGTCTGTAGTTAGCTGTCTCCACAGCACAGTGGCACAGCAGAAAAGCATTGCAGGAGAGAAACAGTTCATGGTGCAGTGGGGAAGGCAGAAAGCAGCAAGCAGGAGTAGCAGCAGCTTTTTCTGTCCTTTTATATTCCATCCAGGGTACACACCTGTTGTACTTTGGGGTTTTACAAGGGGAACAATGTATACAGGACATGTATTTTATAAGATTATTTTATAATAGTCACCCAAAGAGTCATATACAGAAAGAGTGCAGGAAATCTATCCACACATTAAAGACCAAAGAATCCAGCTAAAGGCCTGGCCCCCATGGTAGTGTCCTGCGTAAGTCCAGTTAAAGATGTACAGCCCATAAAAATAACCCCCATGAGTCCAGCTGGACGCTAAGAGCCCACAACAATGCCTCATGCAGGCCTGTTTCATGGAGCTGCACTGGGAGGCCCAAAGGTCAGTATTGGAAGCTAGAAAGTCTGTACCAGAGGGATGAAGGATCTGTGCTAGCAGGCTAAGGGATCTGAAGTGGAGCCAGGAAGTGATGTTCAAAGTAAGAACCATAGCTCTTTCAAAAAGCACCACAGTCATCTTCAGCAACAGTGAGATCCCAAGCTCCTCTGACAGTGAAGAAAGCTAAGTTCCCATCAGGAAAACCAGTGTGACAAGTCTTGTCCAGGAGAGTGAGCAGTGCACCATCTTCCCCTCTGGAGCCAGGATGCAATGCTCAAAGTGAGGACCAGAGCTTCCCCAAAGGGCACTGTAGCCATCTCAGTGATAACATAGTCCCAAGCTCCTTTGATGAAGAGAACAGCCAAGTTCATCAGGAAAGCCAGGATGACAAGCTCCTCCAGGAAAACCAGCAGCTCTCTAACAGCTTCCAAACAGCTCGAACAGTGTCTAAACTTCTTCCTCTTATGCTACTGACAAAAATCCTTAGGTGGGGCTCCCTCACCCAGCACCATACTGAGTTCCACTGGGAGTTACAAGTTGACCACCAGTTGTCAATCCACCATAATCCACCCCTGGTCAACTTGAAAGTCATACACATTTCCTTAAACTGTAGTCTCTAGTGGCAAATTTGTGAAAGTTAATGTCTTGGTCTATTCAAATTTACATTAACTCAACAATTATATATATATATTTCTTATTGCACTCATCTCTGTGCCAAAAACAAAATATACAAAGGGTGACCTAAATTCAAAGTTAAAACACAATACTTTGAGTAATTAACTTGATTACCAATGTATATCTAAAATAACATTACAAACATATTAAAAGAACTATTACAATCACAGTCCTTGCTTGCCATTAACATTTAACTGCATGGCAAAAAACAGGGATTGCTTACAATTCAAATACACTCTTATCTTCAGGTGAAAGACTTCAGTTTATTTATTTATTTATTTTTGACAAGAAACATTTATTATAGTACAGGACCTGGGATGGATGGGAAGGTGTAGATGTAGCAGGCAACCACTGCCCTAGTTAGCATCGTATGCCCATACTGATGGCCAAGAATGTGTCAAAGGCACTGCCACTCTGCCTCATGGTTTTCTCAATGCCACCCACCAGCTCTAGACCCCACATTCTGATCCTGAGACAGGAAAAGGTGCCAAAGAGCACCCCAACTGCCATGCCCATGATGCAACCCTTGACAAAACCCATCTTCACACTGTTGAAGCAGCTTGGCTGGGAGAGTGGCACATGACAGAGGGCACCAGTTCATGGTGGTAGAAAACAGCAAAAGCAACAAGAGCAAAAATGGAGGAGCAGCAGAGAGCAAGCCCCTTTCCCTCCCTTATGTTGTATGCAGGTCACCCATCCCAGGGCCTATGTAGCACTCACACCCATAATCCAAGCATTGGACCATGAATCAATCAAAAACTGCATGAGGCTTTTGGGGGACATCCAGACACAAACCATAACACTACCTTTCGGGTGGTGTTACTCAGAACTATGATAAACCAACTAATGCACTAATCTACACACCTTTAATCTCAGCATCATGCCTTTAAGCCACATTCACAGACCCTGGATCCAGGCACCTGGAAAGAGCCCCACCTATGAGGCTTTGGGGAAACAATGAGACAAAGCCATAACAGCCTCTCACACCTGAAATTTACTAGGACCCCAGAAAGGGTTGGCCTTGTAAGCAGGGAAGCTCCATTTCTGATTCTCCCAATCGCAAACCTCTTCCATGTTCCCAGCTATTCCAGAGACTGAGTCTCAGTCTGGTTGCCATTTTTCTTTTAGATGTAGATGATGTCTAGAAAGAGGGTCAGTTGAAGTAGTTCTCTGTGGCAATTAAAACAGCTTGGTGAAGGCACTATCATTGTGAGGTGTTGAGGAGAGGTAAAAGGGAAAATATTCATGAGGTAAGAGGCTCAGATAAAAGAACTGCCACTGTGAGGAAGTGTCACATGAAGGGACCATCGTTGTAAGGTGACAGGACCAGATGAAGAGGTCTTCACTACAGAGTAACAATGTCAGGTGAAGGGGCCATCACTGTGAGGAGGCAGTTTCAGTCAAAGAGACTGTCACAGGAAGTGACAGGGTCAGATGCAAGGGCATTACTGTGAAATGCACATTGAATTCTGGACCACCCCACTTCGGTGCTGCTGATAGGTGATAGGTGGCCGAGGAGTAAGGAACAGGGCTCTCCCAAGTGGCACAGAGTTGCAGGAGCTGTGGGCCATTTAGGCCAAAACACAGCTTAAACCACCATGGCAGCCCTCAGATGACCCTCACCCACTCTCCTGTGCTGAGAACCAGGTTCACCAGCCCTTTACCCCTGACTCAGAAGCCTGGGTGCTACAAGGCCCAGAGCTGTGTGATAGCAGGTGGGGATGTTTCAGTGGGTTGCATTCCCCTCCTTGGGGAACAGTTATTTTCCTGTGTGGTGTTGGGCTTTGGTTAGGTTCCAAGGGAACCCTGAAAAAGGCTGAATGAATGCAGGTTCTCTTGTCCAGATGACCCAGGCCAGTTCTTCTCCTACTCCAGGGAACTATTGCACAGAGAGGTTAAGGCATAAGCCACAGAGCAGAGCACTGTGCCCTTCATCCTCACTAGAGCCTCTGTTCTCATGGAGCCTGTTCTCTATTTCCTGTGCATTTCTTCCACATGGCTGAGTTACATAAGCTAATATGATATCCAGTTTCTTGATCCACATCTTCAGGGCTGGGTGACTTTTAGTCCTTGGTGCTTTTGTCTTAGGGCAACAGCTGTAGGGCTGCGACTGTTGGTGGCAGCCATATGATGGAGTCTGCTCCTCACAGGAGACCCACGATGGGGACTGAGACATCGAACCCCTCCAAGCGGCACCGAGATCGCCTCAACGCAGAGCTGGACCACCTGGCCAGCCTGCTGCCCTTCCCTCCTGATGTCATCTCTAAGTTGGACAAGCTGTCTGTCCTGCGCCTCAGCGTCAGTTACCTCCGAGTGAAGAGCTTCTTCCAAGGTAGGGCTCCCCTGTGCCTACCTGTGTTCTTCTGAGCCCAGCAGGGCCCTGCTGGATCCAGCTGTGATTGGGAAGTACTGTGTCCTACCCTCACCCTGCCCAGCTGCTCATCAAAGTGGCACTGCGGCCACCTAGGGAAGAGACTTCCAGGACCACCTTATGTTAGGGACTTCCACCCTCTTGGCAAAGATCCCGGATTTGCTGGTGCCTGAGCCAGGGTATGCGCCTGCCTGTCTCTGAGGGCTTCCACAGCCAGGACTTGGGGTGGGGAGCTACTTCGTGAGGAGCAGGGCCTGCTGGTCAGGATGCCAGGTGGCCCCTTTTGTATCTCCCCATGCCGCGCTGCTTGTACTCCCTGCCTGTGGACTCACTGTTCCCGTGTCGTGAACCAGGGGCTGTGTCATGGGCCAGTGCTAAGCACAGCTTTGTTCCCTCCCCCGGCTGATGCCTGGGGTGACAGGTTTGTATACTTCCCTGCACACTGGTGCTCTCATTCTGGAAGAGAAGGATGGTGGGCAGGTGTCCCCTTGAGGGGCTCTGGCCCTGGCCCATTTGCTCTGCCTCGCTGTATACCCTGTGTCCCTCACCTGTCTACAGTCAGACTTTTACCTGGACCCTACTTACTGGTATCTAAAGGCCATGGCTAAGTTTTGCCTGTTCTGGGTTTCTTAGGGTCACAGTTTTGGTCACCTGGGGGCTTCAATTTGCAGACTGGTAGTGGACCTGTTCTGAGTGATGCTGCTTGGCTTCTGTGCTCTATATGTGCTGGCAGTGTCAGGGCTGAGGAGTTCTGCTACGCAGGATGGGCCCTTGACTTTCCAGGGGCTGGGGTAGGAGCAAAGGGTAGGAGCTGTGTGTCCCCTTAGGGGGCAGAGAGGAGCGCAACCTGTGTATGTCTCCAGGGGCCAGGGCAGGGGCATAGGGACAGTCTCTCAAACTCTCCCATGCATGGAAACCAGGACAGAGTGGAGGGCTCTGGATTTTTTCTTATGGGGAGTGCCCCTTTTATAGGTGAGCAGTGTGTTCCCATGGACCCCTGGCCTCTGGGGACATTAGCAAACCCCAGTGCTGGTGGGGGCAGCCTTGGTGTCTGGATATCGCAGGCTGCCAGAGTGGAGAGACTCCAAGAGGTGAAGATGGCTTAGTCATCTGTCCAAGCATACCTCCTACATACCTACTGTGTCCCTCACTGGCCAGAGATGGAAGGTGTAGGGGTGTGTCCTCTCTGGACCAGTCTTACTTGTGCCCAGCCAGAGTACAGTGGCTCTGGCAAGCTCCAACTCTTCTGTTCCAGGCAGTTCTGATGGCTGTCCAGGGGTCCACCGAAATGGTTTGGTTGTCACAGTGATTTTCCCTTTTTTCCACTGGCTGCAAAGGTGAGGAAGTAAATTACTACGGGTCTGCTGATGTAGGCAAGTGCCCAGGCTATCTGTTTGGGTCACTGTGCCTTTGAAGGTTCTGCAAATCCTAAGAGAAAGTGAACCCTCCAGGTCCACAGGCTTTATGAGAGTGGTTCAGCTTTTATAGTCAGGCGAATTAGTGTGTGTGCATGGTGGGGGGGTGTCACTGGAGATGGAACCAGGGCCTTGTGCATGCTGGCAGCACCTGCCACACAGCTACACCTCAGCTTCAAAATCATACCTCTTCTCCAGTGCATGTTTTCCTACTGAGCATTCTAAACTCTGCAAACCCGTTCAAGATTTCCTGAATTTATTTCCACTGTGTAGTTAGAAAATAGTCAAGCTATGAAAATTGGATCTTAGCCTACGCTTGTTGATTCAGAAATAGATGAACTAATTTCATTAGAACATCCATAAAAAGTCACCTCTGAGAAGAACATGAAAGTTTCTGTCTTAGAGGGGATAGTGGCCTAGAAACCTGCTTGCAGTGTTTGTGGTTGGCTTCTGTGAATTTAAAAGGCAATGCGTGATGCTGCTTTATTTACTTGGTTTCTGCAGAGCAGGGGCTGGCAGTTTTCTGTTACACAACCCCTGCTTCTACCGTGTTTTATGGGTAGCTGTCAACCTGGGATTTTCTACTCTTGTAGATCTTGCTCTTCACAAAAGGGAAACTCAGGGTGAAGAGAAAAGTGAGGTAGGCAGTGTAGGGACTGTCATATCCCATGAGGGTACGAAGAGTGGAGCTTGGCCCCTTCCAGGCTCAGTGCTGGCTGGACTGAAGGTCTGCAAAGCCCAGCACTTCTTACTGACCAGTTGGGAGAGAAGCATCTGGAGGTCACTTTTTTGGAGGTACTGGCTTCCCAGGATCCACTGTGACCAGTAGGACAAGGTCTGGAGAGGCCTCTGTGAGTGAAAACCTTGGTCTCTGAGGGTGCAGGGCCCAGGGCCCACCCAGGCCTGGTTTGTGGACACCTACGCAATGACTCGGGACAGGAGTGTCAATCTAGCCAGTAGATGTGTGTTCTTATGGAAATAGTGTGGGGAGAGGGGATGTCCAGAACACAATGTGAAGAGGAGGGGCAGGCTCAGTTCAGCAACCCCCATAAGACCTGCAGTACTTTCCTGGGAGAGGAGCTCTCTCTCTTCGTCTACTCTCCTCTGCTCTGTGCTGAGCCTATGCCACCTGGCCCTCCAAGAACTTCTCCCCAGGGGTCATGAATAGGCCTCATGCCCACCTGGCTAGGCCCAGAGCAGAAGCTTGTGACATCACAAGCTCTGTTGTAGGATACTGAATGCAAGATGCCACATTCATTAGCATGAAAGAATCAGGCACCTCTGAAGACCATTCAGGACTTTAAACCCAGGCTTGAAATGTGTAGTGGTTATTGATTTTCAGCATTCACTAAAGAGTTACTCATCTCTTGATGATTCTTGTTATGGATTGAGAGTTTGTATCCCTCCAAAATTCATGTGTGCAAGCCCTAATGCCAGTGTGGTCATCTGTGGAGATGGAGCCTCTATAGTTGGTCTAAATAAGGCCGAAAAGGTGAGGTCAGGCCTGACAGGGTTATGCCCTTGTGAAAGGAGACAGGAACAAGCCCTCTAGGATCCAAGGAAGACCACATGAAGACAACACAAGCAGGCAGATGTCCTCAGCCAGCAAAAGCCCTCGTGATGCTCATGTCAGCAGGCACCCAGACCTGACCACCAACCTCTAGCACTTGGAAAATAAGCCCCTGTTGTCCAAGCTGCCCAATCTGTGGTACTATGCTCCACCCAGCCTGAGCAGGTCAACATGTTGGTAGTGAAAATAAGGGTGCTGTGTTGCAAAGTACCTAGAAGTGTGGCCACAGCTTTAGAGGAGGGTGACAGCGAGAACCATGAGAAAGGGGAGGTGCAACTGGGAAAAGCTGGGTGGTTGGGTCTGAGACAACACGTGGCTGGGGTAACAGTCCTGGTGAGGGCTTGGGAAGGAGAGGCTGTTGTAGAGAAAGCTGTCTTCTGAGGGATCACCTGCCATGTAGAGCAGAATCTTGGCAGGAAAGGAGCTGTCAAGGCCACTGTGGTGCAGGTCAATGTACAAGGAGTGTGGCACTCACCCCAGCAAAATTCCTTGTTGTAGAGTAGCCAACAGTTTGCATCACTTCCTCTCAAGTTGTGTGGAAAGTGGGACTTGGAAGGGATAATACTGGATATTTAGCCAAGGAGATTTTATTTTTTCTTTTTGTGTGTGTGGTACTGGGGATTGAACCCAGGGGCTCACATATGCTAGCACTTTACCACTGAGCTATACCCTCAGCCCTTTTAGAAATACTTTTAACACAAGATTTTGCTGGGCTCAAACTTGCCATCCTCCTGAAAATTCTCAGTCTGATCATATTGCAACAATTTAGAAAGATACATAGCTGGACAGCTGAGTGCTGAGGAGACTCTGGGTGTGAACCTCAAGTCTAATCAAGAAGCAAGCTTGGCCAGACTGAACCAACAGGCATAGGGAGGGACAATGGAACCATTCAGCCATCCCTACCTGTGAGGCTTCAGGAAGGAACACTGTGGCCCTGAGCTGGTTCACAGATCCCAGTGCTGGGGCAGGACTGCTTCCTCTGAGTTGCACAGGGGCCCTCCAAGAGAGCCATTGGCCAGACTGCCCATCCAGCCTGCCTGAGTGTTGAGCCCCAGGGGATTTCTCCAGGCTCCTAGATCTTATGACATTTGTCTTGTAGGTCTTGGGCTTGCTTGGACCCATCACCCCTTTCTTCCTTCTGAATGCTCCTTTCTGGAATGGAAACTTCTGTCCCATGCCTGTCCACCGCAAGTTATAGAAGCATATACCTTGTATGGTTTCACAGGCTAACTGCTGGAAAGGAATTTGCCTGGAAAGGAATCCTGCATCACGCTTCATCCAGGTCTGATTTAGGTAGTATTCAGATGAGAATTTGGCTTCAAACGTCAGAGTTCATGTACAAAGGAGTTGAGGCTTTTGGAGCTTTGGGTATGGATGGTTTCCCTGAGTACTATTGTGATTATATAGAAGGATCACTTTTGATTATTTTATAAGCTGATTTCTTTCCTACCTCTTTTCATTGTTTCCAAAAGATAAAGCTGGCCAAAAAAGGAGGCCTTGTTCTCTCCTTCCCTCACAGTGCTTAGGTCCATACAGGACACAGGAAGGAGCCTGGCCAGGCTTAGTCTCCCCCCTTTCTGCCTTTCAGGCCTCTTTGTGGTTCTCCCTCTGCTTTGGGAGGATCTGGTCCCTTCCTGTGGCTCAACAAACCCTGTCGGGTGGCCCCAGTGAGCCTTCTTGGTCATTAGTGACAGTTGAAACTTCAGACGCTTCTCCAGTGACCTCACTTGGCACCACACAGGTGGATCTGGGCCAGGTTAGCTGTATCCTCCCACTGCACCTGACACACCAGGAGGGAGCATCTGGAGGGAGAAGGAAGGATGGGAGATTGGGAACTGCTAGGAGCTAGCAGTTAGCAGTAGGGGACCTTGGCATCCCTGGGTGTCTTGAGAGACCACCATGCCCTAGTGAGCACAGGTGATTCTATCCCTCAGCACAATGCCAGGTGCACTTCCAGGTACCCTTCTAGGCAGGTGTAATTTCTCCAGGCTGGTGTGTGGGCAGTGTGCCCTTTTAGTCCACAGGGAATGTGGACCTGTGACCTCTAGGTTGCCAGATGTTTCCACCTGCAGCATGGTGTCTCCCACCAAGTTCCAGGAACCTTTTGCCCCTGGATTTCTCAGTGTAAGAGACAGCAGTCTTCAGTGGAAGCCCCTCTGGAAGTGTAGCAGACCCTCACAGTGTCCCCATGAATCCCCCTCACTGAACATGCAAGGAGGTGGAAACCCACCCCTTGCGGCGTGGGTGATGTGGAGTGAACTTGGGGTGCAGCTCCCTCTGGTCACCCTGAACATCTCGTCTCACCACCTCCTCTGTCTAATCTCACTTTGGGAAGCAGAAGTTCCCTATTAATAACCTTTAAAACATGGGTGGTAAATAGGGCTGCTGCAGCTCCGCCCTCCTGGCACTTAGAGACTGGTCAGGAACTATCTGCTAAGCTCAGTTTCTCCCAACTGCAGTAGGTGACCAGTCCCCCCTCTGCTGCTAATAGCCAAACATGATTGAAGAAGTTAATGCTAAAAAATTTGAAGTTTGAAAGCAAATGAGCAATTCCTAGGAAACATAGCTCATTAAAACTGACTGAAGGCCAGGCATGGGGGCGCATGTCTGTAATCCCAGCACTTGGAAAGCTGAGGCAGGAAGATTGCCAGAGAGTTCAAAGCCAGTCTGAACTATGTAGGGCTGTCTCAAACAAAAAAAAAAGAGAGACTCAGGAAGAAACAGAAAACAGGAACAGGCATGTGACTTTTGAAGAAATTGAATCAGTGGTTTAAAATCTTCCCATAGAAAGCCTAGATGCAGACCATTTAAATGCAATTCCTAGAAAATGTAAAAGAAAAACTAATTGTACTCTTTTTTGAATTTGTGATACTGACTTGGAATTGAGATACTGGTGTGAAGATAAGGTTTCCAGTATGTACAGGTGGACATGAGTGTGACGTATGTGCTTCACATACACAAGTTCTGTCCACTGAGGAGCCTGGGGCCATACAGCCCTGTAGCAGTGAATGCACCCAACATTTGGGGCTTGGTTCCCAAATACTAAAAGGACTTTGGTCACACACACACACACACACCCGCTGCTGCTGTAACAGGAAAGAGCAAGATAAGCTTGGAACTTCTCTCCAGAGAGCAAGTGACGGAGAGTTGGAGATGTGTTATGTAACACAAAGACACTGAGAAGGGGCCTCCACCAGCCAAGTCTGAGAGAGTTCCAGCGTTAGCAGAAGTCAAGGTAGTGGTGGGTAAGAACCCAAAGAACAGCACAGGATTCTGCCACTTCATGCTGATATGGGTGAAGGAGTGCGTAAATCATAAGAAAAAGTTCTCACAATGGACTGTTTACTAATACTAGAGGTCAAGGAGATGGCGAGACAGAAGAGGTGAGCTGTAAAATCACCATTCTGTCAGGAACCATCGCATTGATAATTAATTCAGGTAAAAATGTCAACAACTACTAAAGTTAGTGCTGACAGTGGGGGTAAGAAATGGGATTTGGTGAGGGTATCAGGGATGAAACGCAGGACCTCACACTTGCCAGGCAGTCGTTGTACCACCGAACTAAATCCCTGGCCCAAATGGGATGTTTGTAGTCTTAAACTATCCGTTCATCCAAAAAGGGAGACACTTGCAGAGAGAGCGGGGAGAGACACCAGCATTCACTGTCCTTAGTGGTTACAACTGTCCCTGCCAAGAGCTGTGCAACAGGACAACTGGAGCCCCATGACCCTGTGTGACCTCCACATGAAGAGGGCTCATCCTGGTCTGTTTTGGTGGTTTTCTGTAATGATGAAATTTGATTCTTTTCTCTTTTTCATTGTGTTATCTGATCTCCCAGTGAGTTTTATTTTTCCTGGTTTTTTCATGATTATAGTTGTATTGGCCCCTCTCCTAACACTGGGACAAGAAGTCTGACATCCACAACTTAAAGAGGAGAAGTTTTGGAAGTTTCAGTCCATAATCTGCTGCTCCGAAGCAGAAACAGCACAGTGGAAGGGTGTAGTGGAGGAAAGCTGCTTACTTCATGGCTGCCTGGAAGCAGAGCAAAGGAATGAACTAGAGAGGAAGGTGCAGGGACCAGATAGTCCCCAAGGCTGTGCCTCCACCACCCACCTGGATGCACAGAGTGTGCTCTACTAATTCTCTAGGCATCTCACAAGCGAATCAAGTTGACAATCAAGATTAACCATTATAGTCATTATTGTCCTTTTATTATTTCTTACAGAGCTGGTCTAGTGCTGACCAGTTCTTGCTTGTCTTAGAAAGTCTGGCTGTCCTTCACTTCTGAACAATAGCTTTGCTGGGTATAATATTCTTGGTTAGCAGCTTTGTTTTTCTTTCAAAATTTTTACCCAATTCCTTTTATTGCATAAGGTTTCTGCCAAGAATCTAACAGTCTAATGAAGAATTTCCTTAAATGTGACTTGGCATTTTTCTCTTGCTGTTTTTAGGATTCTCTCTTTGTCCTGGATTTTTGGCAGTTTGACTATAATATGCCTCAGAAAATACCATTTTTTCAGTGTATCTGGGGTTCTCTGAGATTTCTGAACATGGGTGTCTGTTTCTTTCCCAAGATTTGGAAAGTTTTCATCTATTACTTCATTGAATATATTTTTCTATGCCTTTTCCCTTCTCTATCCTTCAGGAATACCCATAATGCAAACATTTGTTCATTTAATAATGCCCCATAAGTCTAGTATGCCTCCTTCATTCTTTTTAAAAATTCTTTCTTTTCTTCTTTGTCTGATTTGGTTCAAACAAAGCCTTAGCTTCAAGTTCAGAAATTTTCTCTTATTTTGGGTGTATGCTGTTGGAGTTCTCAATTGTATTCTTACTTCATTCATTGAACTTTTTAGCTC
This sequence comes from Dinomys branickii, assembly GCA_004027595.1. Lineage (NCBI taxonomy): Eukaryota > Metazoa > Chordata > Mammalia > Rodentia > Dinomyidae > Dinomys > Dinomys branickii. The sequence continues at coordinate 29,963 of PVLD010000001.1, forward strand.
CAATATTTGTCTTGTTCTTTTATATAATGTCTATATCCTTATTGAATTTTCATTCATATCATTAATTTTTCTTACCTTTTGAATTGCCTATTTGTAGTATTTACATGTTTCTGAGTTTCCTTAGGATCATTATTTTTTAATGCCTTTTCAGGAATTTCAAAGACATCCTTCACTTCTGAGAAATTACTCTTCCTTTGGGAGTGTCACATGTCCATGCTTTGTCGTGCTTCTTTTTTCTTGCACTTGTGTCTGCATAGGTGGTATCATAGCACCTCTTCTAATTTATACAGTAGCTATAGATAGCTATAGCTATCTTTCCTGCAGATGAGCTGTAGGATGTTGGCTGTCTAGAATGCTTTGTCCTTGATGGAGTGGGTGCAGCTGTGTGAGCTCTCGGTGAATCCTTCAGCTGTGATCAAAGTCAGTGTCATATCCAGATGGTTCATAGCTTAGACTGGAGCTATCTGTAGAGATCATAGATATAGATTTGGCAGTAGATATGAGTTTCCAAGTGTATGTGACCTCAGTATCCAGAGGCAATTGCTGATTGCCAGTCACGGCCAGGCCTCGGTATATGGCAGGAGCAGTGCTGTGGGGATATATCCTCAGGCCCCACCTGGAGGAACACTGACTGCTATTGATGGCCCTCCAGCAGCATCAGCGGTGGCTTTTGGGTTTTGGACCTCAGGGTTCATATCTCTAGACAATAGCTGGGTGGTGCTAAGGGGGTTCCTAATGGCTTCAAAGTCAGTTCCAGGGCATGGACAGCACTGGACATGTCCTCAGGACATGTAGAGGTGGTGCCAGGGGTGGCAGGGGCCTGGCAGGTGTCTGCCAGTGGAATAGCAGGTAGCAGCAAGTATGGGAAGGGAGTTCTGGGCCCAGGACAAGGGCCATGCCTCCTTAGGTCTTGAGGGAAGCCTGTGGCCGTGCTGATCCACCTGTCCCCTAGTGTAGGACATTGCCTGCGTTGGGCCATAGTTGTTCTGGTGGGTCTAGTCACAGCCCCTGTGCTAGTGTGGGGGATGTCTGGGGCCCCATAGGTGACAATGGGACCTGATGAGGGCACTGTGCTCAACATGGTGCTCTGTTGCACCACCAGGACATTGGGATCAAGGAGAGTTCTGGCCCCTTCACTGAAGGCTGGTCACTGTGTTTAGGCTTCAGGTGCTTGGGCTTCAGGTGCATGGCTTCTCTGCAGGTGCTGGCATCTGATATGGTGGTGTCCACCAGGACCCTATTGTTTATATTTTCCTTACCCAAGGAACCAGAATCCCAGCTGCTGAGTCACTCTCTCACTGCCACCATCCAGGTCTCCCTGTCCTCAGGGATCCTGTCTCTCCCAGGCTGAGTTCCTGCATTCTTCCAGCCACTCTCCTTGAAATGCAATTGTTCATGTGTTGTCTAGTTCTTTCATAGGGTGGAGGTGAGTGCCGACACCCTCTGCCCAGTCATCTTAGGGTCTCCTTCCATCTTAGGTCCTTAGCAGAGTGCCACCCTTTATGCTTTTGTCACAATCACCCCACACAGACAGAATTTCTGCCCATGCTCTGTCTCTTGAGTCTTGACATGAGTGGCTGGGTCCTGTGCATTCCCTTCACTGTTGTATCCCTGAGACCAGGGACTGGCAGTCATCAATGAGAATACCTGCAGCCATCACTGTGAGCACCTGCACAAGTGATCACGTTGTTATGAAGCCCTAGTGTCCCTGCCAGCATTAAGGTGCAAGGACTTTTCATTCCATCAGTTTGTATCTGTTGCTTGAAACTATTCCAAATCTGCTATAAACCAGTGACCTGCAGTGATCATGATTGGTTTGCGCTAGACTAAAGGCAAGGAGGCCACCTTGTATTGGGGTGGTGTTCAAGTTCAATTATGTAACTGTAAGTCTACTGCCAAGTCCATTATATACAGATTGAGCCAATACTCTCTCTGACCTAAGATGGCTATACTCTCGGATGTGAAAGTCTGTACCTGTGGACACAGTGAGGCTCAGTACCCTCAGCTGGGAAGAACAAACTTTGGCTGGAGTGCCAGGTCCTATCTGCAGCCTCAGCAGGCAATGCTCCCAGTGGCCCACATGGCTCATATGTGCCCGTCTTCACACCTGTGGGTGTATACTTAGTAACTAAATAAGTATTTGATTTTTCAATATTTAATTTTTAAAGCATCTTTGGGGTTTTGTTTTAACATTTCTTGAGCCCTCACTAACGCTGGTGTGCTTTCTCCTTGTAGCACTTGTAGAAACATAACAAGAATGCCCGGCGTGCTCACTCCAGATGTTTCACATCATGGAGAGAACATGGATCCACATTGTGTACAAATAATGCTCTCTTTCCCCAAAGAGCTATTTTTGGTTGCATCTTGCATGAGGACATGGGGTTTGAAGGCAAGGGTGCATTTCCTCTTCAGGAAGAGCGTGTGACTGTGGCCACCGCAGGCCCTGAGGTTGTGTGACCTCAGGGAGCCATGTGGGCACTGCTGAATGCTGGCTATGCGGTCCTTGCTGTCTCAAAGGAAATGCTTTTTTGTGGTTCTTTTTGAACTGTGCGGAAGTGTGAAATCTCTAAAACTCACTGATGCACTGTGAGAAATCTGGAAATTCTTTCTATAGAAGATGCAGCAACCTGAAGCAGTACACATCTTGGACTGGTCTGGTTTCCTAGATGTCACCTCTGGATGAAACAAGTGTGTATTTATACTCCTGGTGTTTTTCTAGCCTCAGGGAATTTGGGGTTTTGAATGGTATTTCAGCCTCCTCTGCCCCGCTGACCTCAGGATTCTGGAACTTTGCACCTGCCATTCCTGTGAGCACCTCACACACATTCCCACAATGTGACAGCACCATGCATTACAGCTGTGCCATGCAGTGGTTTGGATCCCTCGACCTGTCCACCTGCCTTATACTCCAACACCCAGCATTCACACACATGCCCCAACACATACTGTGCATACACATACCTCACAATGCTGTTCACACACACTGACAGTGTTCAAACAGGTGCCTGCACACATACTTTTCACACCTCCCCTCACATACACACCCCGACACGTACTGTTCACACACGTCTTTGTGATACTAATTGTAGTGGATTGATCATTGGTGGTCAACTTGTACCACCCACCTGAACTGAACCAGCAGGGTGCTGGGTGTGGGAGGCCCACCTAAGAGTTGTTTCCAGCTGCATAAGAGGCAGAATGTGAGAAACTGAAGAGAGGCTGTTGGGAACTGGTAGAAGCTCTTTGGGAAGCTATTAGGGAACTGCTGTTTCTCTTGGGCTATTCTGCTAGAGGACCTTGTCATGCTGACTTTCCTAATAAACTTGGTTGTTCTCATCATCCGAGGAGCTTGGAACCTTGTCGCTGAGAATGGCTTTGGTTCACTTTGGGGACATTCTGGTTCTCACTTTGGGCATCACTTCCTAGCTCTGGAGGGAAAGATGGTGCACTGCTCAGTCTCCTGAACAAGCTTGTCACATTGGCTTTCCTGATGGCAACTTGGCTTTCCTCATCATTAGAGGAGCTTGGGACTTCACTGTTGCTGAGGATGGCTGTGGTACTTTTTGGGACAGCTCTGGTTCTTACTTTGAGCATTGCTTTCTGGCTGTAGTTCATATTTCTCAGCCTGCTAGCACAGATCCTTCATCCCTCTGGCACAGACTTTCTAGCTTCCAGCACTGACCTTTGGGCCCTCCCAGCACAGATCCATGAGGCAGGCCCACATGCGACATTGTTATGGGCTCTAAGCCTCCAATTGGACTCATAGGAGGCATTGTTCTGGGCTCTAGGTCTTTAGCTGGACTCATGTAGGACATTACCATGGGATCCAGGCCCTTGGCTGGATTCTTTGGTCTTTAGTGTGTGAACAGATTTCCTGCACTCTTTGTATGTGATATTTTGGGTGACTATTATAAAATAATCTTATAATAAAATTTGTGTCCTGTATTATATTGTTCTGCTTGCAAAATTCCAAACCATAACAGTAATCCCACCTGCTCTCACCCTGTTCATACATGTGCCCTGACACAGTTTATAGACATATTCTCAGATATACTGTTCATGCACATGCCCTCACACAGTATTCACACATGTGCCCTCACATATACTGTTCACACACTGCCCTGACACACTGTTCACACACATATCCTAAGACATCATTCACAGTGCCCTCATATATACTGTTCATGCACACACCTTCACTGTTCATGCACACACACTCATGCCTACTGTTCACACATGCACTCTGATGCATATTGTTTATATACACTCACATACTATTCATACATACACCTTACACATACTGTTCACACAAATCCCCTCACTGTTCACATACACATGCCCTTGTATATTGTCTGCAAAGTGCCCTGACACATACTGTTTATATACATGCCCTCACACACATTTCACATACCCTCACATATATATACTCAGTTCCCACACACTGATGCATACACTGTTCACACCCCTTCAAACACCACATTCATGACATGATCTCTCACAGTGTTCACATACATCTCCCCACAGCCATGCCATTTGTACACACATATGTATACTCTCATGGTCACTTGCTGCCATGTTTAGAGCCATACTCCAGTACAAAGCCAAGATACCCATAGCCCAGGTACCCAAAGTGACAGGACCTCCTGGGTCCCCAAGTCTCACAGTGGGTAAAATCCCAGGCAGGCAGCATGACAGCATGGCAGGCAGTGGCAGGGTCATCAGGGCACATCCTATCATGGTGTGGAGCCTGTGCTTTCAGCTGACACTGACATGCTAGGGTTTACCTGAGCCAGACTCTCCTGGGTATAGCCATCCAGATTCTACAGAGAAACAGATCAGGGAGTGTTGCACAATTGATTCATATAGTCAGGGAGGCTAAGAGCCCCACAGGCCATTATCCCCAGGCTGCAGACCATGAAGAATTGAGAGCCAAAGCCTGAGAACCAGGATCCCGTGAGCAGATCCCAGCATGAGGGCTTAGGACAAGTATCGAAAACTGGGTTAAATAACCCTAAGTTATTGCAGGCTGATCAGGCCTGCAATCTCCCAAGTGAGTGGACGGTGAAGACTTAAACAAATGATGACTGGAAATGATTTTAGGGCTCTGGAAGGGACTAACTCTCTTACAGCTTATTCTGAGTTTAGCCAAAGACTTTTCTGGGCAGCCTGTATTTATTTAGTTTCAAACAAAGGAAGAGGAGACTCAAGAAAACTGTGAGAATCTTGCAGGACCTTGGGAGCATTTTTCAAGTAGTAAATTATGTCGGTCAGGAGAACTACCTTGTCTTTGGATTGTAGGAGTGTGGAGCCTGCTGCTGTAAGTCTTCTGTGGCTAATTGGTTGAAGCCAGACGCCCTCAGCTGCAGTCTTAATCTTGTCAGAAAGTTGCCTGAGCTTCAGACAACTCACAAGTAAACACAGAAAATCAATTGGTTAATATTAAATCCTGCTCAGAGCCACCTTGTAGTGGTCACCAACAGACAAGATAATGCCCAGCACTTCCTTTTCCCCTTGCTGCTCTGTTCCAGCCTCGCAACTGGCTGGCCCCTGGCACTGGGGAGACTGGCCCACTTGGGTCACTGACAATCCAGCCTCCTCCAGGAACTCCTCACTGATGCCGCAGGACCTTCACTGTGGCACCTGCACTATCCTTGTCAAAGCCTAGACCCAGAACTACTCCTACCAACTGTGACCATCAGCACTGGGTCTGAACCTGGCTGCTATCTGAATTGATGAGATCCCAGGGGGCAGGAGTCCTGTGTTCTGGTCCCCAGAAGGTGTCTCCCAGGGGCTCAGCAGGCTGCTCCACACACAGGGATGCTCCGTACATCCCACATTTAGTGGAACTGAGTGTCCCAGACCCATCTGTCCTGAATTCACCTGTCCTAGATGCACCTGTCCTAAGTCTGTCCTGAACCCAGCTGTCCTGAACCCAGAAGGAGTACTTGAGTATCCTTCTAAGATTGTGAGACCAACCCTCCTGTCACTGCGACAGCCCTTTAGCTCTATGGTATTCCTAGAGAACCTACAGATCTTTGAGCAACAATGTTTTCTTTTCGGTACTAAGGGTTGAACCCAAAGCCTTAGCACTGAGCCGAATCCCCAGCCCTTTGTTTGCTTTTATTTTAAGACAAGATCTTGCACTGGGCATGGTGGTGCTTGCTTGTAATCCCAGCATTCAGGAGGCTGAGGCAAGATGATCATTGTGAGTTCGAAGCCAACATGAGCTACAAAGTGAGCACAAGGCCAGCCTGAACTGTAGAGCAAGACTCTGTCTCCAAAATGCAAAATAATAATAATAATAATGAGAGAGAGAGAGAGAGAGAGAGAGAGAGAGAGAGAGAGAGGAGACAAGATCTTACTAAATTCCAGCCTAGGCTTGAATTCACAATCCTCCTGCTGCAGTCTCCAGGGTGCTGAGATTACGCATGCCCACCACCCCATGCACTGCTTGAGCAACTTTAGGAAGCTTTCTAGGAGTGTCTGCCATGTCTTGCCTGTTGGTCACATCTCTATGAAGTCTGTCCCTTAAACTGCAATCATTAGGATTGATATGCCTGCTAAGGCTAGGTGACAACCTCAGGGCTTATCCTCACCTTTGGATCGCACCTCTGGATATCTATGGGCCCTGCACAGCTGTGTCCACAGGGGCCTCTGCAATGCACCCATATGACTGATTTTTATACATCTCTTCCTGCATAAGGACGGAGTCAGGAGTTGTGGCTGGGGGACCCTTGAAGCGTCACAATCTTGCCCTATACCTCTGCAGCTACCCTTAGCCCAGGATTTCAGATGGGCCACCCCTGCCTGTCCATCCCTGCTTCTGTGCTGCTGCTCCCAAGCCTTCTGCACAGAGGAAACTGGAGCCGTGGGCTGGCACTACAGCAGCCTACAGCCTGCCTGAGATCCCTCTCCACACACACATTGGATTAGAAGAGACCACTGCCTGGGAGGAGGCCTGGGCAAATGAGTGTCTGTTCTCTCCCTCTCTAGCCAGTTTGTCTCCCTTTCTGATTCTGTCTTTCCTATCCTCTGTTGAGCTCTTCCAGCTCTGCCTGGGGCCCACCTCTCTATATTTTGAAGATCAAAAACAAACTTTACTTAGGTTTGCAAACACTCCGGGAACTTTAGCTGCAATTCTGGAACATCTCTGCTCCAGCTAGCCAGTCCGGTCTCACCCCTAACCACAGTAAGTTCAGGAGAAGGGCAGCCACAGGCCAGTTACCCAGTCCTCAGGTGCCACCCACTTCCAGGAGAGGACTTGGCTTTGCTGGAGCTGGGAGCAAAGAGGCTGTCACTTGCCAGGCATCACAGCAGGGTCCAGCAGCAAAGATGGCTGTCTTCTTGCTTGTCTTTCACCAGAACAAGGCCAAACGGAGGCCATGAGTCCTCTGAGGCTGCTCATGGGAGATGGCCCAGGGCACGCGGCTCCACCCAGGTTAATACTTTGCAGTGTTCCCTGGCTGTGTGAGAAGGAGGCCTTTTAGCAAGGGTGGGATAGTGGGAAGTTGGCAAAGGGCAGCACCCCATTGTTGCTGACCGTACCACGCTCTCAGCTGCCCCATGGTAGGTGTGCATGTGTGTGTTACCAGGGACTGAACCCAAGGCCTTTGCATTGAGCTACATCTTCAGCCTTTAAAAAAAGTTAAATTTTGAGACATGGTTTCACTAAGTCACTAAAGTTGCCCAGGCTGGGACAGAGTCCTGGGATTGCAGGCCTGCCGGACTCTCTGTGGCAGGTCTTCAGGTTCCTGCTATCCCAAAGGATGCTCTAGGGAAACAAAAAATTAAGGCATCTCACGGTGCAGGCTCCCCAAGGAGGCTCCTGGGCGAGGGGCGTGGCCAGCGGGGTGCGGAAGGATGGACCCAGGCGCGAGCTCAGGGATCCTCCCGCTCCCCGCCCCGCTCTAGAGTGCACCCCGGGACATGAGGACCGCTGCTTTTGTCTTGCGCAGTCCCGGAAAGGATACCTGCTCGCCGCAAGCCAGGACCGCGTGTGTGAGGGGCGGACGATACCGTCCTTCCCGCGGCTCCGCTCGCACGCGATCGGCGCCTTGCGTGACGACCTTGGCCACAGGAGGAAGCGCGCGGCACGCGATAAGGGTGGGGTGGGAGCAAGGTGGAGCGGAGGCCCCTCCGCTGGGGCCACATAGGCGACCCCAGGTGGCTGTGTCTGGCTTCGCATTAGGCTGGGGGCACTGTCCTCTGCAGTCTGAGCCTTGGGGTCGCAGCATCCAGTTCATCCAGATCGCTCCTAGTGCCCAGAGATAAGCAGCGGCGCGGCTGCTACCCACCCACTCCAGGGGCAGTGCAGCCCGCCAGGGGCATCAGTCCTGCTCCCTAACCAGGGGCTTGTTTCTGCCCAACGCTAGTGGGGATCCATGAGTGGACGTCTCAGACAGAAGCTCCCCAGGGCCATCTGAAGCTGGGGGCCTTCCCTGGGGAGCTATGGGGAACCTAGGTCTGTGCCTATTTTCAGATTGGCCCAGCTGCAGAAACCCAGTCTTACCTGGCAAACCAGGGTGTGGGAGTAATGGCTCCTGGTATGCCTGTGTGAGACCCCAGGGGGGGCCCTGTGTGCCCCCTGTCCATACCTGCATTCTGTACTCTGGCAGTGGAGGCAGTAGCCCTGGAGAATGTCTAGAGGGTCCTGTGTAACTGAGGCAGCCTCAGTCCCAAAGGGAGGAGGGTTATACCCATCTCGACCCAGAATATGCAGAGAGGGCCCCCGACTGAGCTCTGCATGTCTGACAGGCTCTGCCAACTCCCAGCAGCAAAGTGTGGATACCAGAGTGGCCCAAGGAGCATGCAGATCATGTTCAGTTCACATGGACAAGTTGACAGGTTATGGGAGGCCCATTAGGATGAGAAAGCATGGGGTCACAGTGAGGTGCAGGCTGCAGTTGTTCAGCAGGCTGTCCTGGGCAGAGAATATAGCTCAGTAGCACAGGTGCTTGCCTGGCAAGCGCAAGGTCCTGAGTTTGATTCCCAATACCAAAACAAACAAACAAACAAACCAGAAGGCTGCCCAAGTGGAGCTGGGGGCTCCCCTCCCACCTGAGTGACTATGAACTACTGAACTTACATTCAAGTATTGTTTTTATTTCTTAATAATATGCTTAGCAGCCTCTTCCTCTGTAAAATGTAGATGCTGACCAGCTTCCTAGAGCACTCTGGTCCTCACTGATTTCTCTGAGCAATGGAGGTTCTGTGTGCAGCATATCTTGGTCAAGGTCAAGCTCAATGGGGCAGTGAGGGGTCAGAGGATGCTACCGTGGAAGCAGAGCTCTGTGACAGCTCTGATGCTTATGGGAACCCAAATAAGTGAAATTGACTACCTCAAGACAGCTACTCTTAAGTGGAAAAGTTCATGACTAGCTCATTATTCAAAGAAAATGCTGAGTCATATCATATCCCAGGGTCAAAACAAGCAGCCAGGGCATGTCTTCCTGAGTGGATGGAGACATTGCACTGGTGTTACAAGAATCCACCTGCAGCTTTTCTCCAGAGTTTGAGAAACAAAGGAAACTTTGCCAGCCCAGCCTTCCTTGGAAGCAAAGCCATGAGGGGCCATCTGAGCCACCCTGGTGCACTTGGGCCAGGTCCTTGCTGGGACCCTCTTATCCTCTCTCTTAGGTGGATGGTCCCCACCATTCTACATGCCAGTTTGGATGCTCACTATGAAATTAGACACCCAGCTGGGTCCACAAGCTAGCACTCAGCAGCTGGGTTGGGAACAGACATCCATCTGGACCCTGAGCTCTTCATGCAGGATGGGGAGCTCATATTACGAATCCCCTGTCCTCCAGGGAGTGGGTGTCCTTGGGGACCTCCAGCCTGGGAGGGGACTACAGGTGGCTCACATGCAGAGGTTGACAGCAGTGGCATGTTGGGTCTAGGTAATTGGGTCTTGCAAAGTGCTGTAAGACCCCGGGCCTTTGTTATAGAGGGGGACTTGGCAGTGCTGGGGAAGATGGGTACCAAGGGCGATTTGCTCAGGGTTAGGCTCACTTCTGAATTCTGGTCACTCGCCTGCTGCTCCTTGCTGACCTGGGACCTAGGCCTGGCTCCTCCTGCCCCTCTGTGCAACCACAGGGCCATTGTGTAGGACAGCACCATGGCCACAAGTATGCAGTACCTGTGGTGGAACTGGGAAAATGTGAAGAACTGTGCCCTGGCTCACCAGTCTTTCTCTCTCTAACAGCTGTGCAGGAGACATGCACCCTCTCACCTGGAGGCAATCCTCGAGGAGGGACCCCTGTGCAGGAGGGGCGGCTACTGCTAGAGGTGAGTGCCACTCACCACTGGGCTCTTTCCCCAGCCCTCCAGTTTGCCAGAAGCCAGGGCTCCAGGACATGCATGGGTGCAACAAGGGTGTCCTGAGGCTTTGGCTGAGGACAGCAGGCTGTGGTCAGGTTCCTGGCATGAGGCCCGGGTGAACAAGACTGTTCGTTACCTCAGCCAGGTCTGTCAGCCTGCATTCTGCATCCTCTGGTTTTACTCCCCCAATGAGAGAAAACCTGATGAAACATCAAAGCATTTCTCTTCCATTATACCCTGCCTACCATGCACCCTCCTCTGCCCTACCCTCCACCCTCCTTACCTCCACCCTCCCATCTAAACTCCTCACTCCCATCCTCTACACTTTACCCTCCATATCTCCATCCTTCACTCTCTATCCTCAAGGAAGCAGACTCCATACCCTCCAACACTCCTGATACTTCTACTTACCAGTCCATTTTCTGAAGCCCTGGATGTACCTGCTAGGGCCATGTCTCTTCCTGAGCTCCTTCCTGCAGGACTCAGATGTGGAGAAATACCGTGCTGGTTCCAACTGAGCCATAGCTAAGCTTTTCTGGCCAATCTCAGCAGCTCCTTGGTGACTGGGAAGGCAGAACCTGGAAGTAAGGGGTAGGTCAGCTGGGTTTCCATGTCTTGCTGCCCTGCAGCATAAGGATGCTTCTGTAACTTCTTGCTTATGGGACTTTCTGGGGAAGTCTTTAGAAAAGATCCTGGCCTTAGGGTCCCCTGGAGCCCATGCCCTCAATTGGGTGCCTCAGCCAATCTAGAATTGTGGTCACCTGACTCAGTTGAAGTTGCACGGTTCCCACAGAAGTGAAGAAACAAGTTCCAGGTCCACCACATGGGTTCATGGCTCTGTGGCCTTCAGAAGTTTTTAGAAGTTTGCTTTTACTGGGACGAGGTAGATTGTGTTAGTGGTGGTGTTAGTGGTGGTACATTTCAGGGCAGAGATTCTCAAACTTCAGGGATATACATTCTTTCTGAAGTTTAAAAATATCCCCAACAACAAAATCATTCAGGCAACCCAAACAATCAAATATGGCTTTTACTCCTAGTCTTCAGTCTCTTTAGGACAAACTGGGAAAGGAGAGGTTCATGGCTGGCATCATGAATTCATAAGAAACTCAGAGCTGGTGTAGGGCCTGAGGGCAAATGTCTATTATTTTAACATCAAGACAAAAAATTGGGCCAGGAGGATAGCTCAGTGGCATAGCACCTGCCTGGCAAGTGGAAGATCCTGAGTTTGATTCCCTGTACCTAAATAAATAAATAAATAAATAAATAAATAAATGACCAAAAATTGGAGCCGTCAAGAGCAAATGAAGACCATGGCCCCAGCCTTTCTGTGCTTGATCATCAGGCTTACTGGGCTCCACCTGAGGCCACCACCTTGAGGCTGCCTCAGTGCACACTTGAATACAGGTCCTGGTTGGTGGCAGAAGAGTGACAGATGAGAGGTTGGGAGGGAATGGAAGGGAAGGGAAGGTTCTGGAAACATACCCATGGATGGCACTGGGCCATGTACAGCTCTGTCACTCAGCAGAATGCATTTGAGGTCCATCTCATCCCTTACAGGGAAGGTTCTGTGATGTGGACAAACTGTGTGTGTCCATTCACCTCAGAGGGACATTTGGGTGGTCTCCAGTTCTAGGGTTTGTGAACAGAACTGTGGGGAGCACTCACATGCAGATTTTCCTGTAAACACAGATCTTCATTTCCCTTGGGGCATTCACCCAAGGCTGTTGCATCATGTAGCAGGTTTTTCACTGTGTAAGGAATGACCTGTTTTCAAAACTGATCTACCAATCATGCTGCACTCACACAGTGACAGCGGTCCCGATGGCTTAACACCTGTGGCATTGCACTTGGTTTTATCTTTTGCCAAAGCCACTGTACTACCAGTAAGTGTGTCCTGAAATTGCATAGTGTGAGCCTGTGCTTCCCCATGACCAAGTATGTCAAGAGTCTTTTCTTCTGTGTTTTTGCCATCTGTATGTTATCTTTGCTAAACTATTTGAATATTTTCCTAACATAAGACATCAAGCTGTTTGCTGTTTTACTGTTCAGATTAGAAAATTCTTTATGTATTCTGACACATGTCTTTCCTTAAATGTGTGGTTTATAAAAGTTTTCTCCCAGTCTGTGGCTTATGTTTTCATCCTCTTGACTGGGTGATAGGAAACATGAAAGTGTTTAATTTTGATGAAGTCCAGTTTATCTGTTTCTTTTTTTGTAGGTCATAATTTTGACGTCATGTATAGAAGCTCTTTACCTAACCTGTGCTTACAAAGATTCTTCTTTTGTTTTTTTCCAGTTTTACAGTTTAACCTTTTATATTCTCTGTATTCTCTGTGTTGACACTTTCACCAGTAGCAAACTGCCAAACTTAAGTAAGTATACTTAATCTTCACATCAGATAGTTTGAGTCTTATAATTTTTTCTTATTCAGAATTGTCTTGGCTACTTCAGCTCCTTTGCCTTTCCACATGTATTTTAGAATTAGCTTACTGATATCTACAGAAGCTCCCAAGAGGGTTTTCCTGGAGTTGTTAAACCAGTTAAGTGATTTAGGGGATCCACCCCCAACATCACTGCCTCAGCATGGTGGTCTCTCCTTTATTTAGGTCTTTAGCTACTTTCATTAGTGTTTCTTAGTTTTCCACACATAGATTCTGCATGTTTGTGTTAGATTTGTACCTAAATAGTTTATATTTTTGTTGTTTGTATAAATGGAGCCTTAAAATTTTTCAGTGTTTCATTGCTAATATATAGAAATACTTGTTTTTCTAGGTTTACCATTTATCTTATGACATCTTATGACAACTTATTAGTATTTCTTGGAGCTTTTTAATAGAATCTGTGGGATTTTTTACATTAACATTATCATGTCACCTGAGATTAGAGACAGTTTTTTCTTTGTCCTACCCATTGCATCTCTAGGACTTCCAGGGCCATCTCAGATTGGTGAAGAGGACATCTTTGTTTTGTTCCTGATCTTAGGGTGAAAACTTCAATCATTTAATGTTAAGTGTGATACCAGCTTAGGTTTTTGGTTTGCTTGTTTGTAGATGATTTATCAAATTTTCCTCTATTTCTTGTTCTCTGAGAGTTTGTATGAAAACTTTATGAAATGCTTTTACTGCATCTGTTGAACTGATCATGGTTTTTCTTTTTTAGTCTGATAATATTGCAAATTACACTGATTTTCAATTGTTAACCAATCTTGCATTATTATTTTTTTTTTTCCGGTACCGGGGATCAAACTCAGGACCTTGCGCTTGCCAGGCAAGTGCTTATGCCACTGAGCTATACCCCCAGCCCCTAATCTTGCATTATTAACATAGGTCTCATTTACATGTTGCTGGATTCAATTTGCTGATATTTATGGAATGTTTATGTCTGTGTTTATGAGAAATATTTTTTGTAGTTTTGCTGTAGTATCTGTCTGCTCTTGGTATCATGGCAGGGCTGGCTTCCCAAAATTGGTCCAGGTTGTTCCTTTCTCTGTCTTCAGGTGAGGATTGTACAGAATTGGCATTATCTCCTCTTGAAATGGGTTTGGCTAGTCTTGGTATGTTTTAAAAAAGATTTTTCAAACTATGAATTCAATTACCTTAGCAAGTACAAAATTTTCATAAGTGTTTTTTTTTCTTTTTTTACTTTTTTGTTTCTTTTACAAGTTATGTCTTTTGGGGAATGGGTCATTTTCATCTGCCTTGTTGAATGTGTGGGAGCACAGTTAGTCATGATGTCCCATGTTAATCTTTTGGTTTTTTTCCATGTTAATCTTCAAATGTCTGTAGTTTCTGCTTCTCTCAGTTTTTCTTGGTCAGTTGGTTTTGAATTCTTTCCATTTTATTGATTTTTTTTCTAAGAAGCAACTATTGTTTTCATTGAATGTCTTCATTGCTTTTGTTTCCAGTTTTACTAACATCTGTCCTTATCTTTATTATTTCCTTCCTTTTGTTCAGTTTGGATTTAATTTCCTATCCCCTTTGTAGTTTTTTTTTTTTAAGATAGCAGTTTAGATTGTTGAATTTGTCACATTTTTGTTTATTGCTTAATTTTTGTCTGTTCATTTTCTATTTAATTAATTTCCTTTCTTACATTTGTAGTTTCCACTGCAATATGAACTTAATTATTTGATTTTCCTCTAGTTTCCTAAGATGGGAACTTAAATAGTTTATTTCAAATCATTTTTACTTTATAAGCATTTAGTACCATAAATTTCTCTCTAAGCCTTTAACTACATTGCACAAATTTTGATATGTTGTATTTTTATTTTCATTTAGTTCAGAATACAGGGCTCACCAAAAAAATATTTATGTACATCAGGAAAAGAAAAACGTCTATAAATATTTATTCCCTGGGGTGTTCCAGGTGCTCTGCCCCACCCCCAGAGCTCCATTCGGCCCCCAAGGTGTGCCAGGCACTCCACCCAGCCCCCAGGGCATGCCAGGAGCTCCACTCGGCCTCCAGGGCATGCCAGGCAGTTCGCCCAGCCCCCAGGGTGTGCCAAGCTCTCGGCCCCACCCCCAGAGCTCCACTTGGCCCCTGGGGTGTGGCAGGTGCTCCACTCCGCCCTGGAGCCCCACTCTGCCCCTGGGGTGTGCCAGGCACTCTGCCCAGCCCCCAGGGCATGCCAGAAGCCCCACTCGGCCCCTGGGGTATGCCAGGCACTCCACCCCAACCTCGGAGCCCCACTCAGCCCCCAGGGCATGGCCAGGCACTCTGCCCTGCCCCCAGAGCTCCACTTGGCCCCTGGGGCATTCCAGGCACTCTGCCCTGCCCCGGGGCATGCCAGGCGCTTTGCCTGGACCCCAGGAAGGCCCTGAAGACTTGCCTGAGCCTATAGACGTGGACACGCTGGCAGAGTCTGGCGGTTCGCTGTGTAACCCTGCCTACCCAACTGGACACTCGACAGCTATGAGGGCTTGCCAAAGTGTGCTTCTCCACTTCCTGCCATAGTAATTTGTGCACACCCACATAATATACAGCATATTTAGTAGCAGCCAAGTCTCTGCCCAAAGTAAGAGCATGAGGGAGTAAATAAACTAAAAGTGCAGTTATTACCAGTGGGAAAATCACTGACAGGGTGGTAGAACAATGGAGGTGAAGTGGAGAAAATTGATTAATTGAATGAGCCATCATCTATATAACTGAGTAATAAAGACGAAGATAACATTAAGTAATACAACATCCAGTGGTAACCCCTACTATTTTCTTTGTAATCTGGTATTTCCTTTATTATTTTTGTGTTAAAAAATGCAAAGACAAAACTATGTAGTACAGCATCCAGTGATGGTTCCCTATTGTCTCCTCTGTAATTTGGAATATCCTTTATTGATTTTGTTATAACAAATATGAAGATAACATTATGTTATACAGCATCCAGTGCCAATTCCCTACTATCTTCTCTATAACTTGGTATTTTCTGTATTGTTTCTGTGTTATTCTGGGTTCTTTTGTCTTAAAAATAAAATAAAAAAATTAATATTGAATTTATTGAAACATTATGAGATTAATACAAGCTGCCTTTGTTGGCCTCTACAATTACAAGAGGTGCTCAAAGTGGTAGCCAGGAGCTTCCTGATGTTTATTAGCACAGCGACCTGCTGAAGTGTGGATACATGTTTTTGTTGAACTCTGTATTTTCTAATTTTCTGGGTTTGGGTGGGGGGTATCGGGAATCAAACTCAGGACCTTGCACTTGCCAGACAGGCACTTGTGCGGCTGAGCTACATTCCCGTCCCTATTTTCTAATTTTCCTCAGGACTTTCTGTTTAACTTATGAATATTTAAAAGTATGTTGTTTAATTTACAAATATTTGGAGATTTTCCTGGTATTTTATGTTATTGCATTGTAATTTAACTTCATTATGGCCAGAGAACATACTTGTTCATGGTTTTTATTTTTTCAAGTTTGGGAAGGTGATTTTTTTTTTATTTTAAGGAAAAAAATCCCAGAATTTCAAAATAAAATAATAGGAGAGTAAACAATAGTTAATACATTGTGTATTGTTATCTTCAAAGTAGTTGTTATCTTCAGAGTACAAGATGTAGGTATAAAAAATTGTTGGAACAATATTAGCACAAACCTTTCTTTTCAATGAGCTAAGAGAAATTAGTAATGTAACTATTTTAATTATCTTGTATTTTTTCTTTTCCTGGGAAAGTGATTATATGACCTAGAACATAGTCTCTCTTGTGGGCTATTTCTACTGCCCTGGAAGAGGCTGCAGCTGTCATGAGGGGTATTCTATAGACACCAGTCACAGCAAGTTGCTGGCACTGTTCAAGTCTTTTGTATCATTATTAGTTCTTTTGTCCAGTATCAACCTGATAGAGGATTGTTGACATTGTCAGGTATAATTGTATATTTTTACATTTTTCCTTTCAGTTCTTTCAGTTTTTAGTTTCTGTATTTTGGAATTCTGTTAGGGGGAGTACTCATATAAGCAGTTATTGTTACTGTTTTCTTCAAGAAAGCCTTCTTCAAGGCTGTTACTATTTTCTTCAAGAATTGATTCATGAAAGAAGGCAGGGGCCAAGAGATATGGCAGCCTCTAGAAGCTGGGACAGGCAACAAAGTAGGTCTCCCTCCACCTTCTAGCAGGGACACAGCCTGCTGGAACCTTGGTATTAGCCCATGCTGTGGCTTGAATGTGGTTTAATTCTTCATTCATGTACCCCACAGGCCTTTTGTGCTATAAGGCTCTGCCCTAATGGTGGCACCTTGGGACCCTGTGAGGGGACTGTAAACCCTCATCTCTCTCTGACATCCTGTCTGGCAGTGTTGCTTTCCCTCCACACATTTGCACTTCTGTCTCACTAGGGGGCCAAACCAGGGAGGCGCCATCCCCAGCCTTGTCTCTTTATAGATCAGTTCCACAGGTATCATCATAGTGATGAAAACTTATGAATGTACCTGCATTTCAACCTCTAGCCTGCAGAACTGTAAAAAAATATATTTGTGTTGTTTTAGGCCACTAAAGTTGTAGTGATTTGTTATAGCAGCAACAGCAAACTTGGTCAGATTGTATCCTGGCTGTCTTCCATGTGCCGAGACAATGTCATGACACCTTTTGATCACTTTTTGTTTTGTTTGCTGGAGCAGCAAGTGCAGTCAAGCCCTTCATGAGCACCAGCTGCGGGTCCCATGGTGTCATGTGGGTACCCACACACAGTCTGTCACATTTGGTGTTCAGCCCTCACTCTTTCACATGTGCAGAGGGGTAAGCAGGACTTGCGGGGCTCATGTGGGCTGTGCACACAGTGAGGCTGGGGAAGAGGTTCCTCCAGCACAGTGGCCATGGGGATAAGGTGATGGTGGTGGCAGAATTCATGTTTTCCAGCATCGTCATGAATGTTGTCATCTCTGCAGAAGCCCAGGCGGATATGGTGCCAGCTGCCAGCTCCTTTCACTGGCCATAGGCCAGGCTGGGACTGAAGCCGCAGTGAGATGGGCCCAGTGGGGCCTGAGCAGGAGTGACTTTGTCCCAGGTGGCCAGGAACTGAGCAGACTTAGGGTGAACAGTGTAAGACATGGGTCAGCCAGGCCACCATCAGCCAGGGTGTGGACAGTGCTGGATGCCCACAGGGTTTGGGGAGCTTTGGTTTCAAATTTCAAGGCCTCTATGGGAGGTTGAGCTGATGGTGGTTTGCATTAAATTGGGGGCCACAGTCATGGAAAAGGCTGAAACAGGAAGGGGAAGGAGGGTGCTATGACCAGGGTAGAGCATAGACACAAACCCTTATCCAGGCCCAGGCCCAGGGTTTCCTTGGCTGTGCCACATCAAGCACAGTCAGCCACTGTGGGAGGGCAAGAGACCCATTGACTGTTGCCTCAACTAAGAGAGGTCAGCCGTGCTGCCAACTGGGTCCCCCTGGGCACAGCAGGCAGGATGTCTCCCATGGATCACGTTGTACCAAGTGGCACTTGATCCAGTACATTGTGCTCCTCAGGACCCCAGGGTAGAGTTCAGCTGCCTGGGAAGCCAGGGGCCAAGGCTGGCAAGGGCCGGGGCAGGAGACCCAAGGAGTGAGGACACAGGGCCAGTTTGCCTGAGCAAACTGCTCACCAGCAGATCAGGCCAAGGGTGTGTACTGATCAGAAGATGTAGGGTTCAGCCGGTGTCTGCAGTGTCTTTGTGACTTTACACTGAGTCTCTAGCAAAAGAGAAACAGCAATGGGTGTCAGTGAGCCCTCAGGCAGCTGGGCATGGGGGCTAGATGCAGGTCATATTCTCAAAGGGAACAGAAGAAGCCAAGCATGGTGGTGTATACCTGCAGTCTTAGCACTCAGGAGGCCAAGGCAGGAGAATTGCCCCGAGTTCAAGGCCAGCCTGAACTACATAATGAGACTCTGTCTCAAAAACACCCTAAACAAATCAAAGGAAAGGGACAAGATCAACATCAAATCATTTGCTGCCCATACCTCACAGGACAGAGAGACCAGATACAGTTCCAGTGCTGGAACAGAAGAGGATGAAGCTATTAACCATACAGGCCCTGCCATTCTGGGGAGTTTGAGGGCCTGAATGACTGGGCAGGACCCTAGACCTGCAGGACAGTGGGCAGAGCCCTGGACACAGACCCAGACTGGCCATTGCCTGCTGGGCACACCTACTGGGCATCAACCTACACCCTGCAGGTCCCCTGGGGAGTCTCACCATCCAAGAAGGGACAAAAGATACCCACACAGAGGCCTCTATCCAGGTCCACTGTCTGACCCCCAAGTGGAGTGAGGGATCATGTCACTGGACTCTTTGGAAAGAGGTCAATGTGAAAGGTACAAAAGCCACACCCAGGAGAAAGGCAACTTGGAAGATGCAAGGAGTACTGAACGAAGGAAACAAAAAGGCAGAGCCATCTGCTGTGAGTACCCACAGAGACACTGAAGGAGTGGCAATCAAGAGATGAGAACAAGGCTGCGCTGAGGAGGGGAAGTTAGGCTGATATAGGCCAACATTCACAAGCTGGAGAGCAAGACTCTATAACTCAGTGGAGGCTTTGGGTGTTCAAGTCGGAGGGGTCTTTCCAGGGGTAAAGGAAAAAGAAATAAACATAGAAGAAAGGAATTTCCAGTCCCAGAGACACCTGTCCTCAGAGTACCAAAAAATTCCAGAAATACCTAGAAATTTCCAGAGCTGAGGGAGGAGCTTATAATTAAAATGTCCTGGGGGATCTCTGAGATATCATAACCTGGGGATGAGAGAGCCCTAAGGAATTCAGATGGCTGGATTCAGAGGGCCAGGCGACAAGCTGGCAAAGCTAGAAGAAGGTGTCCTGCCCGGAGCTCCCATACACATCACCTCCCTCACAGATGTTCCCATCAACACAGGTCTGTTGGCTCCCTCCTTATTCTTTCTTAGGAGCCCTTGGAGGAGTTCTCCCCCAGACTCGGGACACAGAAAGGCAGCTACGGGACCTAGAACCAGAGGCCCTACCTGGAGGAGACAGATAGGACCACCAGCAAAGCAGGCATCCAGCAAATAGAGGGCCCTGGGAAGGTAGAGTAAGCAGGAGCCCTGTGGGAAATCTGGGCAAGTTCTAGTATGCTCTCTGTTGCTGTAACTGAATATCACAGATGAGGTGATTATGAAGAATGAGGTTCCAGAAGCAGGAGACACAGGGCGGCACTGCATCAGGGCAGGGCCTTCTCACTGGCAGTTTCTCTGCAGAGGTAGTAGGGTCATATGCGGCATAGAGATGTGTCCTGGAGACTGTGGGTGTGAGGGGCAGGAACTCTGGGGGCACGGGAGCAGGAGATGCTCATTTTTACTAGGCTTTGGGTAACATGTGCCTTTTAACCTTAACTCCTTTGTCCCCTTAGTTCATCTTGTCAGATACCAGAATTGTCACCTGGTTTTCTTAGTTTTGTGCTGGGTGTGTCTCTTTCAATCCTATCTAAGGCTGCTTCTTTCAGACAATGAAGTGTCCCTGCCTGGCTGTCCCTGGCCACTATTCTGCAGGCCATCATGCCATGTAGTGCTGGGATGCACGGCCACATTGTCATACTTGGTAACTCATGTGATTTGTCCATAACATTTTTGGTCAAGTTTTACTTCGCTAATTTCTTCTGCATCTCCTTAGGCATGTTTATCTAGAATTATGCCAGCTCTGCTCAGTGGTCTGGTCCAACCCTCCCACGTATGGGATCTGCAAAGCTCCTGTCCAGTGGGCACCAGCTGCAGGAGCTCAAAAGTGTCCTGTGGCCCATGGCCTGGGGATGCAAGGCTGTCCTGGCCTCCACAGTGAGGGTTACCTCTGGAGAGAGGGCTGTGCAAGGAGCCCTGTGCCAGGGTGGCCCCTGAACTAGGCACATCCCTGTGGGCAGTAGCTCAGCAGCACTGGCTTCCCTCACCTCCAGATTTTTTTTAAGGTAGCAGAAATCAATGTATATATTTTAATGTTTTTCAATAAAAGTGCATTCACTCCTCAAAAGAGACAATACAATTTTATCTTTTAAAGATTTAGTAAATATATTTTCCATAAATGACTAGTAATATCTCTACAAATAGCTAAATACAGTTTGAAAGAAAATAAAGCAAAGGAGTGTTCATTTTACCAGATAGGAAAACATATATTTAAATCACAATTATAAATCCAGTGTGGTGTTGTTATAGAACAAATAAACCAGTGGAATGGAATTGAGAGATTAAAAATAGTTCTCCATGTATACATGGGAACTTGTTATATAATACCAAATGAAATGGAAAGATTTTTCTGGAACATTATGATGGGAAAACCAGTTTACCAAATAATGAAATAAAGTTGGGTAGCAGCCACACATATACCATCCTATATGAAATGGTGGACTACAGAAAAATTAAAAATATAAATAGGAAGTATAAAATTATAAAGTTAATAGAAACTAATATTTGTGACCTGTGAAGAGGAACCTATTAAAACTCTATGCTTTTAATTGTTTGGGGAAGATGCCAAGGAGGGGAATAGCTGGGTCAAGTGGAACCTCCAGTTTTATATACATATACCATTCCAGGAAAATTTTTGATTATATGAGACAAAGAGGTTGGTAGGCAAAAGACATAGATGACAAATCGAGAAAAAAATACCTGCAATATTTAAAGTTGATAAGGGACCTTAATCACCATGATAAGAAATGAAAACCTAGGTTTTTTTTAAAAAAATCAACAAATGATGTATTTATAATAAAGATAAAAGGAAACATATCCAACACATACTGGGAAACAATGAAATGCTAGCTATCATTAGATATCCCCATCAAATTAGAGAAAATTAAAAATCAGAAAATGCTAGTGTTAGAATAGAGGATACAACAAACCCTATTTCACTGCTGATGGGAAAGAAAACAAGTATAGCTAAGCTGGAAAGCCATCAGAATTTCTAAGATTTCATCAAATCTTTTTTCCCCCACTTATTTTTTAAATTAATGTTATTAGTACACTTTTGATATACATAATGATCACATTCATCATAGGGAATTCGTACCTGTACATAAGTATATCTTGATTCTTTTTTCCCCATTTTCCCCCTCCTTACTTACAAAAGCTTTGTTTTATTTTTTCCTTCTATTTCTTTTCTTTCCTTTTCCCTTCCATCCCTTACTCTTCACCCCTCTCTTGTTCCCCTTCCCATTTGAATGTTTTCTTCCTACTTCCCATTATCTGCCATCTATTTTGGTCCTTATTTATCCTTTCGGTTTCTCATATGAAGAAACAATCTGATATTTAAACATGTGTGTCAAAAAAAACATGTGTCAGATTTATTTCACTTAAAAGTATGGTCTCAAGGTACATCCATATACCTAGAAATATCTCGAGTTTATCTTTCTTTATGGCAGAGTAGTACTCAACTGTATATAAATACCACATCTTCCTTATCCATTCATCCACTGATGGGCATCTGGGCTGTTTCCAAGATCTACCTATTACAAATTGTGCTGCTATAAACGTGTGTGCATACATCACTGTGGTATGATGCTTTTAACTCTTTTAGAATACAAAGAAGGGGAATAGCTGAGTCAAATGGAACCTCCAATTTTATCTTTTGAAGAATCTCCATAGTGATTTCCATATTGGTTGTGTCAATTTATATTCCCACTAGCAGTAGAGCTTTTCCCCCACAATCTCACCAACGTTTGTTATTGGTCGATTTCTTGATGACAGCCATTCTTTCTGGGATGAAATGGAATTTCAGTGTTGTTCAAATTTGCAGTTCTTGAATGACCAGTAATGTTGAACATTTTTTCATGTATTTATTTGCCATTTCTACTTCTTCATCTGAGAAGAGTCTGTTCATTTCAGATGCTCATTTTTGGATTGGGTCTTTAAATTTGGGGGGTTCTGATTTTTTGAGTTCTTTATATATTCTAAATATTAGTCCCTTGTCTAAGAAATAACTTGTAAAAAATTTTTTCCATCCTGTGGGTTCTGTTGGTGGTTTCTTTTGCTAAGCAAAAGATTTTTAATGTGGTGAGGTCCCAGTTGTTGATTCTTTGTAATATTTCCTATGTGATCAGGATTTTGTTCATAAAGTCTTTACCTACACCTATATCTTTAAGAGTTCTACCTATTCCATCTCCCAGCAGATTTGGTATTTCTGTTTTCATATTTATACCTTTGCTCCATTTTGGTTTTAGTATAGTTCATGGTGAGAGATATGGGCCTAGATTCAATGTATGGGATGTGTAGGGCCAGTTTTCCCAGAACCGTTTATTAAAGAGGCTACCTCTCCTCCAGTGAGGGTGTTTGGCCCCTTTCTGAAAGCTGAGACAGCTGGGTGTGTTTGGAGTTGCTCCTGCATCATTCTTTCTGTTCTACTGATCCCCAGGTCTGTTTTGCCTGTGCCTCCAGATCTTGTCCAGGATCCTGTCCCCATGTGGCTGGTCCTGGCCCGAAGGTACAATGCAGGGAACCTGGGAGGAACAGGAACAGAATGCTGACATTTCCTCCTTAGTTCCTGGACTGCTTCCCCAAAGTTCCATTCCAAGCTGCAGTCTCCACTATCTGCACCTTAACCCCAGGCACTCTCAGATGCCCCATGTGCTTCATCCCTCTGGGGACAAACCAGTAATCCCTCATGTGGCTGCCACTGGAGGCCAGAGTCATGGGTCAGTGTCTAATGGAGCAACTGAAGCCTCATGTGGAAGTAGCAGAGGTCCTCTGGGTTGGGCCCCTTGCAAACAGGAACATTTGCTGAGTCACCACCCCCGCCTGATGAGGGGACTTTCTCCAGTTCCCAGAAAGGAGCATGCACAGTTTAGAGGGCTGAGCACAGGCTGCCAGCCTTCCTGTCTGGCCTGCCCAGTACACCCACGTGAGAACACTTTTTGTGTCAGGAGCTATGGCCACATTGCCACAGAGATGGCCACTGAGTTGCACTGAACCCAACACAGATTCCTGAGAGGTTTCCACAAGCCAAATGCCTCCCACATGTGAGTGCGAGACTTTCTTCACTTTCAGGCTGTGGTTCTTCTAAAGAAAGATCTAGAAATTTCCCATTAGGATTTCAGGTCAGGAAGTTGGACTGATACCTGGTCATTCCCCGTGTGAGGGACAGTGTGTATTGGTGCTTCCGCATGGTACTTGGTATAGTCAGGAGACCAGAGAGAGTAAGGACAGAACTGAGGAGGATGCAAAACCAACACCCAGAACTCCAGAGTCAGAAAGGGAGATGAGAGGGGCAGAACAAGCTGTCAACATCAGAGAAACCCTGCAGTCAGAAGCAGGGCCCCCTGGCCCCCTGGGACAAGGCTGAGGACAGCACATGGGGACCCTGGGTCCTGGGATTAGGACTGGCTCTTCTGGCTGGGGCCAGGTGTGGGAATGGGCCTCTGTAGCCCACCAAGGCCTGGCATCTTTGGGCTCTTGTGGGGGTGATGGGGGTCACAGGTGGAGAGGGGACATGTCATACAACCTCCACTGTCTCTGACCTTCAGAGTGATGGAATTAGGGGAATGAAGACTCACAGGCCAAGAACCTAGGCTAGCATCTGGCATGGCATGGGTGTTTCTGGGGGCCCTGCTCCTGGGTGACATAGCATTGGTCAGTAGGTGGCTTTACAGGAGGGCCCTCAGAGGGAGGCACTGGCTGTTCCCAGGTCAGGGTGTCACCCTCCTCACTGTTAGGTTTGATGTGCTAGGCTTGAAGAAAGCACATTGGTCCTGCTGTGGTCTAATGGACAAGAGCAGAGTGCCTTTTAAGGACCTTCTGCACCAGCCCGAGATCCTGTGCGACTGCTCTTGTGCTCTCAGCCCTGTGCATGGCCCTATATGCACACCTACCCTCTGCCCACACTGGTGCCATAGCAGCTATAAGCCATCCCACCTCCCACCCTCTGAGGAGGGTCACTCATTCTAGTGCCAGCAACACTGTTCTTCTGTGCCCCGGCCAACCTAGACCCTCCTCATTCCCTCCTGCCCTAGTGGCTAGGGCAGACTGGGCACTGGGCTCTCCAGGGAGTTGCCTAGGGCAGGAAAAGGTCCAAAGTGTCCAGCAAGATTTGACTCAAGAGGCCTGTGAGGCTGAGGCTGCTTGTCCAGTATATCCTGGAGGAGGGCCCTGGATTTCAGGGTCGGAATGGTCTGTGGCACTGTAGCTGGCTTCATACAGTGGAGCCGCACCCCGAGCCATGTCTGCATTCAGAGCAAAATCCTGTTTTGTACTATTTTAAAACATCATTCTCTAGAAAACAGTTTAACACTTTGGTTAGAAATTGCACTCCTGTTTGATGACAGGGCATGCTGACGCTGACGCTGGCCCAGGGCCAGCCCAGCCCACCCTCCTGGCTATGGGGAGGAAAGAGGCACAGGGAGGATGACTGGCCTGGGCCGCTGTCCTAAGGGAGCACAGTCTGGCTGGGCTTTTAGGCTGTGGAAGGGTCTGGAGGCCATCAGAGATCCAGTTCTACATTCCACATCCCTGTGAAACAGCTGTGCTCTCACCTGGAGGAAGCAGGCAGGTTAGCCACAGCATGTCCACCTGTAGCTGGGAAAGGAAAAGAGCCAGGAAGAGTGAGGGTGTGGCCTGGGGGACTCATCATGGTGGTTCCCATCCCCGCTTGTCACTGAGGCCGCAGTACAGCTGCAGGGGCCTTTTCTTCATGATCCAGGCTGCCCCCACCTACCTATGGCCTCTTGGGAGCTGTCTTCAAGTGCTGTGGCTGCCTGTGGAAGAAAGTCAAGGCTGCGTTTACTGTTTGTGGGATCTATAAACAGCCAGTCATTCCACTCCCCACAAGAACACTGCTTGCACGCACGCAAGCCCCAAGCAGCGGCCTGTGAGTGATCTGGCTCCAGGAGGCTGGGCCAGCTGCCCTGCCGCCTGCCCGGTGCCGCCTGCTCGCGTGACAGCCGGCCTGTTGCTGCATGGTTGCCATAGTAACTGCTCTCAGGGGAGCCGCTCACTCCCCACTTCCCCATGCCAAGGGGGAGTGAGGAGAGGGTTGTTGAGAATTGTTCCTTTTTCCCTCTTTTTTCCCTCTGCTCTGACCTTGACAAAAATAATCTTTGAAGTACTTGCTTGCTATTTTTCTACCATGGGACTGGAAGAAATCAGGATATTCAAAGAGTTTGCCAAAGGAAGTCCAGCTTTGCAAAGCACTCACCTCCCTCACTGGAGAGGGCTGGGGGGTTCCTGGGGCAGGGTAGAGGGGGACCCTCGCTGGGAACTCTTATCCCTCTAGACCCCTGTCTCTGAGTTCCTTGTCCCTGGAGACCCCTGTCCCTGAGATCCCTGTCTCTGGAGATCCCAACTCCTGTGAGCCTCACCCCTGGAGACCCTCACCTCTGCAGATCACCCATCTAAGCAGCAGAGCTGAGCAGAACCTGGCCCCTGGGACCACTGAGCCCTCCTAAGTGGCAGGTGCAGAGTGTCGTGACTTTTGGTAATTGAATGTAAACATGATTTTTCTCCTTTAAAAAAACTAAAGCCTAACCTTAGAGCCAAATCCATGTTTCCATTTGGAAAAGTGATCTCATTTTCCATGTACCATGTTAAAAGAAAATTGTAGGATTAAGCAGAGGGAGAGAAAACAAACAAACGTTCACGATGCATATTTTGAAAGATGGTCCCACATGTGTAAAAGTATTTGGCGTGACAATTCTGGACTAGAAAGTCAATCTGATATTGAATCCATATGATTCCACAAACAGTATTTTATGGTCTTAAAATTTTTTTTGCCTTGTGAGTTAAAATTAAGATTGTTTTTGCTTGTGACTAATCTCATAAAATCTTTTTTAAGAAGACATTTATATACTCAACCCTTGAAAATGTCTTTGGTCTTTTAACTATTATTAGCAGGACATCCTCAGTATGTGGCAGCCACTGAGGGGGAGGCCACGTAGGCTGGCCAGCAAGGCTGAGGGTGGCAATGTTGCTCTGTAGTATAGAATGAGTTCTGGCGAGGACCCCTGGGGAGAGAATCAAGGTGTGGCACTGTCCCACGCAGCAGCCTTCCTTCCTGTTGTACTTTACCTGTGCCACTGCCCCACTGTGTGACTAGGTTCTCAAATAACCACTGCTGTGTCCACCAGGGTGAACACTGTCAGCAGCAGTGGTGTCTCATTTTCTGACTGCCCTTGGTGCACCCCAGCATTATCTTGTCTGCCTGTGCCCACCAGCAGTGCCAGCCTGCAGGGTCCTGGGGTCTTGGTATCCCCATTCTAGAGCACAGAACCAGCTCCTGGCCAGGCCATAGGCCTCCATGGAGATGGTAGCCCAACTCTAAGCCCTGTGGGCTGGGTGCCAGGCTGGGATTTGTGGGCTGCCTGACCATGACCCCATCACCTATAGAAGTGGGTGGCATTAGCCCGCTTCTCTCCCAGCCATGATTCCAGAACCCTGAGCCCCTACTGGTGCCAGCCTGGGCCTCAGCACCCCACTGTCCCTTTTTATTGTTGAGCGTATCTCTCCCAGCCATGATTCCAGAACCCTGAGTCCCTACTGGTGCCAGCCCGGGCCTCACCAGCCCACTGCCCCTTTTCCTTGATGAGCATGGGTCCAGGATGCAGGAGCTGTCACACTCTCGAGTGTTCCCCCACCCTGGGACCGAAGGCAAACAGGACTCAGACTCCAAGTTCCAAGGAAAACAGAGCCCTGAGGGAAGTGTGAGCACGTCTGTGGAAGGCAGATCCAGGGTCTGATGCCACTGTGCCATCTTTATTTTTAAAAAGCTTGCCAGCTCCGAGGTGAGGAGAGTGATATCCAAACTGCATCATCAGATTCTAACTGTCGCCTGGGGTTTCAGGGAAGAACAGTGTGCAGTGTGGCCTGCGCCCCTCATCACTGGTGCTCCCTCCTGAAGCAGGCTGGCATCGCAGCCTCTTCTCACCCCCAAACCAGAGCGAGGGAGCCCCCAAGTGTCCACCATAGATGAATGAAAACCAAAACAGAGGTAGATTGACAACTGGTGGTCAACTTAGAACCCTCAGATGAACTGAGTAATCATGGTGCTGGGTGTGGGAGGCCTACCTGGGAACTTTTGCCAGCAGCATTGAGGCAGATCTGAGAAGAGGAAGTGAGGTTTTTGGGAACTAAAGCGGCTGTTGGGAGCCGGTAGAAGCTGGAAGGAGCTGTTGGTTGTTTTGGAGGAGCTCGTCATGCTGGCTGTTTTCATCCATTGAGGAGCTTGGGACCTTGTTGGCACTGAGAATGGCTTTGATTCACTTTGGAGGAGCTCTGGTCCTCTCTGAGCTTTGCTTCCTGGCTCCGGAGGGGAAGATGGTATGCTGCTGGTTTCCTGAGAAGCTCTCTGCGTTGGCTTCCCTGATGGGAACTCAGCCATCTTGATCATTGGAGGAGCTCAGTACCTCACTGTTGCTGAGGATGGCTGTGGTACCTTTTAAGGGGAGCTCTGGTTCTGAGCGTCACTTCCTAGCTCCAGTGCAGATCCCTCAGCCAGCTAGCACAGATCCTTCATCCTGCGGGCACAGAATTTCTAGATTCTACCATTGACCTTTGGGCCTTTGCAACACAGATCCATGAAACAGACCTGCATGAGATATTGTTATGGGCTCTGGGCCTCCAGGTGGACTCTTGGGAGGCATTGTTATGAGCTCTAGGTCTTAAGCTGGATTCAAGCACGACATTTCTGTGGGATCCAGGATCTCAGCTGGATTCCTTGGTCTTAGTATGTGGACAGATTTCTTGTACTCTTCTGTGTATCATTCTTTGGGTGACTATTATAAATAATCATATAACATGTTTGTCCTGTATATTATATTGTTTCACCTTGCACAATAACCCCCAAACCAACACACAGACAAATGAGATCAAGCTGAAACTTCTGTACACAAAGGAAATAGCCACATACAGGACAGGGAGCACATTTGCCAGGCGTGCTTTTAATGAGTGACTGGTACCTAAAATAAGTAAGAAAGCTGACTCAGCAGCAAGAAAACTCATGTTCAGAGAACCTGGACAGACATTTCTTGGAAGATGTGCACGTGGCCACAGATGCATGAACCTTACATCACTCATCATTCAGAGACAGAACCGCAGTGTGGAGACAGGAAGACCAGAGAAAGGTGACAGGGGAAGCTGGGCATGGGACCACATGCCTGAAATCCCAGTACTCGAGAGGCTGAGGCAGGAAGATTTTACAAAGTGAGCTTAAGGCCAGCCTGAACTGCATAGTGAGACCCTGTCTCAAAAAGACAAAAAAAGCAAAAACCCAAAGGTAACAGGTGCCATGAGGACAGAGAGAAAGGTGGCACTGGCACAATGGGTGAAAGATGAGTTGGTACCGCCATTGTGGAAAACAGTACAGAGGTTCCTCAAAAAAATAAAAATAAAAATAGACCATATGAGCCAATAATGCACTCCTGGGTGCCTAGCAAAAAGAAATTAAACCAGTGTGTAAGGAAGACACCTGCATGCCCATTTCACTGCAGCATCATTCACAAAGGGCGAGAAATGGAAACAACCTAAGTGTTCATCAACTGATGAAAGGATTTAGTTTGTTTTAGTGGTCCTGGAGATTGAACCCAGAGTTTCGCACTGAACTATAGGCCAAGTTCTTTTAAAATCTTTTATTTTGAGACAGAGTGTTGCTAAATTGATCCTCCTGCCCCAACCTCTCAGATTCCTGGAATTATAAGCATGTGCCACTATGCCCAGCTTGACAAATTTATTACTTAAAAGTGGTATGTGTGTGCTCATTTCAACAGCACACATACTAAAAGTGGTACAAGTATACAATGGCATACTAGTCAGTCATAAAAGGGTGAAATCCTTGCATTTGGAGCAACGTGGTTAGAACTGAAGAACATTATACTAAGTGAGATAAGCCAGAGAAGAAGGGAAAAGAACTGCATAATCTCACTGTGGAACCTGAACAGGTGGAACTCAGAGAGGTAGAGAGCAGAGAGTGGTTTCTAGTGGTGTCAGAGGAATGGAAATGACACATGCTACACACCTCGGAGACAAGCCAGTTGAGAGGAGCCTGGGACACAAGATATCTACAGTGTGACCACCCTTCCTCAGGGCCCTGGAAGAGTCAGATCCATGGCACAGGTTGAATGTGGGCAGTGGTGCTGGCATGGGGACTGGCGTTTAGCCAGGGCAGAGTACCTGTGTGGGAAGACAAAGCATTCTGGAGATGGAGGTGGTGACAGCTGCATAGCACTGTGAATGTGCTTATGCCACAGGACTGTACATCTGAAAGTGGCTAAAATGGTGAATTTTATGTTTATGTATTTTTTTCTCATAACTTTAAAAACTTTTTAAAAGGTTAAGAAACAAATTGTCATTGTTTAAATGTTGTCTTGATTGGGTCAGTGCTGAGAGCAAGAGAAACGTGTGCTTGGCATCCCAGCCTCATCTCCCATGCTAAACAAAAGGTCTTGTAGAAGATTCCTCCAAGGAAAACTGCTCTCAGCCAAGGAGGTTGGTGAGAAGCTCTTCAGTGTCTGGGTGAAATACCTCCACAGTGGGGCAGGAAGTGGTGGGAGGCCGGTTTCCCAACTTGGTCAGGGCCTGGAGCCCTCCTCCAGGAAACCTTCTCCTGCAGGGAAAAGCAAAGGTGGGTCAAGCCAGAGGTGAGGCTGCTGACCCTGAGCTAGGCTCCAAGGAATTTGTTCAATATCATCAAACAAGTCTCAAATGTTCCAGATCCTTTCCCCCTAAGAAACAGAGTGCATCTGAGAGCATAGCCTCTTGGAGACGGGGGTGTAGTTTCACACCTATGGTCCCCTTTTGGACAGGGCCACTGTGGAGCCAGTGTGCAGACACAAGTCAAATCAGTCCCTTCTTGCCACCTGGTGCCAGTGTTATGTGGAGCCAATTTCCTATTAAAAAACTGTTGGTGGTTGGGGTAGACAACTGTAATGGACTATCTCTAGATGTGGTCATCATCCAGATGCCAGGCTATGCAGGAAGCCAGCCCATTCTATCTTCACAACCAGTGACCATTCCTGCCCACCCCCCCATTTGTTATGGGGTAACCAATGGCTCCCCCACTTCCTCACCCCAGCAGCGGGTGCTCAGACAACACAAGCTGTAGGCCCTACTATGACCTTGCAGACTGTCCAGGTCTAATTAGCAAATTAACACAAAGCAACGAAAACGAAATCTCTTCACACGGTCCCATCTTTTTAGCCCAGTTTTGTTCCTCGACACAAGATGGCACTTTGACCACAATCCTGCTGGGATCTATGTCTCTGCTTTCTCTCCTGCCCACTGCCTCTGCTGTCTGCTCAGGCCCAGGACCCCTGCTACAATCACAGAGGTTCCACAGCCCTTCTGGTATGGAGTGATGCAATCTACTCTTTAGCTTTTATGTTCTCTGTGTTTCTACAGTGGGCACTGCATGCTTGTCTTCCATGCCTAGCACAAACCTGCTAGCTCCTTCAAGCTTAGTGTTGTGTTTACCAGGATTGTGACAAGTTCCAAAGTTCACACAGGGAATAGGCCTCACTGTAGTGCTAAGCCATCTTATCTATGGTCAAAGGATGCCTTTCCATTTGTTCAAATAGAATTCTGTGTCTCTTGAGATGTTTTAATGTTTTCTTGACATAGGTTATTGTGCTTTTTTGTCCAGTTTATTTCTAAGTGGTTCAGCTTCTTTAATGTTTCTGTAGGTAAGCTTTTATTTGCTATAATGTACTTTGATTTGGTCATTTCCCTAGTGTATCAAGGCTATTGATCTGGTCATTTCCTAGTGTGCCCATTTCTTATTGAATTCCTTTATGTTATTGCAGATGCTCCATGGTTACACAGATATACGATCATAACCTTTGCAACAAGAGATTCTTTTACCTTTGCCTACTTCCCATGCCTTCTGCTCATCTCCCTTGTACAAACCTGTTAGTGCCTCTAATGCAGCATTAAATACCACAGGACAGGAATCAGCAAATATTTTAAGGGCTTGAGGGCATATATTTCAGGCTAGTGAGCACACTGTTTTTGTCCTGATTCTCCAGCCCAGCTGTTGCAGGAAGAGGTGGCCATAGAGAAAAAAATATGAAGAAAAGTGGGTGGTGTGGGATTCAGTGAGACGCCAAGTGGTGGCCATAGCCTGCCTAGCTGCTGTAGGCACCCAGTCTTGCTCTTGGTCTTCCTGGGAACAGCTCAACTTACCCACTAGGTAAATTGCTGCCTAAAGAATGAAACACACACATTATCATGTTAAGAAAGTATTTGACAGTTCTGTTTTCTTGATTATTTTTATGAGGAATGAGCATTGAATTTTCTTGAAGGCTTTTTCACCATACATGGGGGATAGTTAAGATATTCCTCCTTTGATCTGTAGTATGACACGTTAAAGGAGTTTCCAGTATTCAGCCTGTCTTGGGTTCTTGGAATGAATGCACTTGGTCATTGGTGCATTGTTCTCTTAATGTGAAATTGGAATCTGTTACGATTTTATTCAGCACACTTACATCAATAGTCAAAAGTGACACTGACTTGTAACTGTCTTTATTGTACTTTCCAAAGCAAAGTGTCAATGTTGTACATACCAAAAGGGTTAGAAATGTCCCTTCACTTTCTGTGCTTTGGAACAATTTGTGGGCATCGATGTTATTTGCACTTTGAAGATTTGGTTGAATTCCATTTTAAAACATCCTGGACCTGGTGCCTTTGGGGGAGCAGTGCCTAACAGCTTTCTATCTGTTCCTTCTACAGAAATTGATCTTTTAAGTTTTCTATTCTATCTGTTCCTTCTACAGAAATTGATCTTTTAAGTTTTCTATCTCTACTGGGGTGAATTTTGATCAATTATATTTTTCTAGAAAAATGTCTATTTTATGCAGGGTCTCAAATTTGTCTGTAAGTGGTCTTTTTCCCATTTTTATTGAATTACTTCCCCTCTGCAGCCCCTAGAGAGCCACTTTCTGATATTTATCACTGTAGATATTTGACCTGCTTTTAGATTGTATGTAGACTCAGTATATTCATTTGTGTCTGGTTACTTTTACTTAACAATATTTCTGAGATTCATCCACTTTTTTTTTTTGTGGTACTGGGGATCAAACTCAGGACCTTGCACTTTTGAGGCAGGCACTTATTCCACTGAGCTATGTCCCTAGCCCTCACTCACATTTTTAAAATTTGTATTTATTTATTTGTTTTGAGACAGGATCTCACTGTGTAGTTCAGGCTTGCCTTGAACTCACTATGTAGTCAGGTTGGTCTCAAACTCGCTGCAATCTTCCTGCCTCAACCGCCTGAGTGCTAGGATTATAGGGTGATGCATTATCACACCCAACTCATCCATATTTTGCACAATACCTAAGTTCTTTTTAAATTTGTTTTTTTATTGTATATTATTATTCTGCAATTTGTTTATCCATTCTCTAATTGATAGACATTTGCATTGTGATTAGCTTTTGACTTATAATCAGTATAGCTGCTGTGAATATCCTTGCTCAGATATTTTTGTGAGCACACCCATTTCACTTGGGTAATACTAAGAGTGGGGATTATTGACACACAGCAATTGTGCATATTTATAGGGCACAGTGATAGTCTGTGTAGACACTGTACACAATGTGTAATGTGATGATTAATTTACAGTAATCGGCATGTCCATCTCTTTAAATGTGTGTCATTCCTCTGTGTTGAGAACCTTCATATTCCTCCTTTCTACAGCTTTACAGAATGTACAATAAACTGCACAATGTAGTCATCTTACTTGCTGTAGAACATTAGAACTTACTGCTTCAATCTAACCATATTTGGTGCCTGTTATACAATATCTCCTCTTTTGCACCTTTAGTGACCTTGCTTGTCCTCTCTACTTCTGGAAAGCTGACTTTTTTCTTTGCCTCCACATGAGTTAGCGCGTGTTGGCATACAGTGTCTACTCAGTACAGTGTCCTATAGTATTGCCCATGTTGCTACAGATGACAGGATTTCATTCTTTTTATGGCTGAATAATATTCTGTCATCTCTACAAATCATGTCTTCCTTATCTGTTCACTCTGCTGATGGCCCTTTCCATTGTTTCCGTATTTGTGTGTGTTGTGAATGGTGCTGCAGTAAACGTGGGGGTGCAGGTATCTCTCAACACATTGACCTCATTTCCAGGAGTGGGGCTGCTGGGTCCTATGATAGATCTATGTTTAATGTTTTGAGGAACCTTCCATAATGCCTGTGCTAATTTACATTCCTACCAGCAGTGTCCAATGGGTGCCCTTTTCTCCACAACCTTACCAGCACCAGTTATCCTAGTTTTTTGTTTCATTTGGCTTTGTTTTTCTTTTGAAACATGGTCTCCTTATGAGCCAATTTATGATCCCGCCTTAGCCTCTGGATTGCTGGGATTATAGGCATATGCTACTGTGCCTGGCTGTCTTTAGTCTTTTCAATGATAGCCATTCCTACTGGGTTGAGTTGATACCTCATGATGGTTCTAATTTGCATTTCCCTGATGATCAGTGATTTTGAACATTTCTTCATATACATGCTGACCATTTACATATCTTCTAATATATGTCTCTTCAGATCATTTACACATTTCAAATATGATTATTATTTTTCCAACTGTTGCATTGAGTTCCTTGTATATTCTACATATTAATTCCTTAACAGATTTAGTTTGCAAACATTTTCTCCCATCCTGTAGTTGTTACTACACTCTATTCTTGTTACTAAACTTTGTTTCCTTTGCTGCATAGAAATGTCTTATTTTGATATAATCCCATTTTTCTATTTTTTACTTTGTTACCAATGTCCAGAAGTGTCCCAGAAAGCCTCCCCCTAAAGGAAGGAAACAATTACTTTAAAACAAAAGGATTATGGTATATCCATGTGGCAAACTTTTGCTAAGCCATTTTAGATGTTAATTTTAGTAAAAAGAAAATATTATACATAAACTTCACCAAGAGTGGATTCTCCAGGCCATAGAGTGAATATGCATTTACTTGTATAAGGAGCTGCAACGTGTTTCCTGTGTGACTGGTGTTTTATTCCCACCAGTTGTGCTTCTTATGTCACTGGTGCTCTGTGCCGCAAGCTGTGGCTGAGATCACCTTGGCATGCGAGAAGTGGCATCTTCATGTGACTTCAGTTGGCATTCCCTGACAATAAGTGTCAGGGTGTATTTCTAGATGTTCCCTGAAAGCCTTGTGCACTCATAGGCAGAGCTTTGGAGGAATGATTGGATTGTGGGTGCTATAGCTAAGTGTGATGTTAGAAAGTGAGGCCTGGTTGGAAGGGGAGGGTCAGTTGGGCCATGACCTGGAAGGTGAATCTCCCTCCCTTCCTTCTCTCTCTGCTTCCTGGCAACCATAAGGTGAGCTGCTTTCCTCAGCCAACCCCTTCCACCATGACACTTCTGCCTGGAGCTGGCCAACCATGTAAGGACCAAGGACCCTAAAACAGGATGTTGAGTATTGTATCTCAGCAACAAGGAAAGCGAGGACTTCCGGGAAGATGGCGACAGGGTAGGCAGCAGAGAGGGAACCTCCCGGAGGATTGCCACCCAGACAATGGAATATAGCACTATGAGAAGGACATAAAGGAGAGAGGTGTGTACCCTGAACCCAGGGAGGATCTGAAGTGGGAACTCGGAAAGACTAAGCAAAACCTCTTCTGGAGGAAAGGATCAGAGGGCCGCCATGGCACAGTCAGAGGGAGAGGAGATGGAAAAGGAGGAAGCCACCACTCCAAACACACCCTTGGCCCACCTCTTCATTCCGGCACTCACAGCTTCAGCTTCAGAGACCCACGCTCATGGAAGCCTCCCGACTCGGCCAAGGGAGAGCAGAGTTCTGAGAGCTGGTCCAGGTCTGGAGAGGAGAGGGCACAGCCAGGAAAAGAGGCAATGGCGATTGGGAGCAGTTGTTGAACCCAGTGTGAGGATGAGAAGTTATAACAGCTACCGAAACAGAATCCCCACCCTGCAGCAACTTTCCTAATCAGTGCCTAGAGGCAAGGTAGAGTCAAAGCAACCAGTACACAGCCTACCACACCCAGCTCTGTGCCTGCCCCGAGGCTGTGGCCTCCTGCCTCTCCACTGTGTGAGCAGCTACCGGCAGAGAGCAGCAGGGACCCGGGAGCCATGGCGGCTCCCAGGGATCTGGCCAGGGAACAGACGGGGGCTGGAGCACAGCAGCAGGAGGGAGCTGCGGATGGAGGTGGATCGCATGGCCCCATGCCCTTCTCACTCCAGCATCAGGCAGGAAGCATGAGCTGAGTTACCAGGCTTCAGCTCCCACCCTGAACTCCCTCTGTGAGCATCTTG
This sequence comes from Dinomys branickii, assembly GCA_004027595.1. Classification (NCBI taxonomy): domain Eukaryota; kingdom Metazoa; phylum Chordata; class Mammalia; order Rodentia; family Dinomyidae; genus Dinomys; species Dinomys branickii. Next base: position 65,936 of record PVLD010000001.1, read on the forward strand.
AGACTCGGCAGCCTGCGCAATCACCACCTATTCCTGACAGCAATGGGATGAATCCATGGGCTTCAGGACTCACTCCAAACTACTAATATGAGCACCAAGAGGGTCTCCTTACTGCTTGTACATATGAACCTTGCATGAATCCAAAGCAACAAATTAGATGAAAAGCAGTGGTCTGAGAGTCCAAAAAACAGCAACATACTCTACACAGCAGACCCGAGAAAATCCTCCAACACTGTTCTAGAACTAATCTCTAAACTCAGTTCATACCCTGGACTACCACAGTGAGCACGGGTGGGGGAGATTTCAAGCCCTTGTGCCAAGCATTGTAAGTTCGTCCAATGCCCAGCTGCAAGGGGTGGCGAATGGCAATACTGGAGATCAGTAGGTGGGAGGAGGTGAAGACCTGGAATTAGGGTGCAGACCTGGTTCTCTTACTGGGTGGGGTCAGCCTCCAAAGAGTCATAGGCGACCTACAGGGAGATGCTAGTGGCCTATAAGGGAACCCAGGGACCTTGACAGGGAGCTCAGTAGCCTGGGGGGGGAGGGGGCTCCCTCCAGGCTACATGAAAACCCTGAAGACCTGGACAGGGCCTCCAGCACTGAGGTGATGGGCTGGAGCCGGGCGGTCAGCTGTGGGTGCCCAGCAGACTTGACCCGCCTCCAATCCCCCACAGCGCGGCAATGGGGCAGAGCTGGGCAGTCGGCTGTGGGTGCCCTGTGGACTCGACATGGCCCCCTGCAGGGCAGCAACGGGGCAGAGCTGGGTGGTCCGCTGTGAGCATAGATGCTTTTCCACCTCCTACCATAGCAATTTGTATACACCCATATATGTTATAGCATAATTTGAAGCAGCTATGTCTCTTCCCAATGTGAGAGTCCAAGGGTATAAATAAACCCAAAACTACAGTTATTATCACAGGGAAGATGACTGATTGAGTGGTAGGACAACAGAGATGAGGGTGGAGAAAATTGATTAATCAAATGAGCCATCATCTGTATAACTGAGTAACAAATGTGAAGGTAACATTATGTAAGACAGCATCCAGAGCTAATTCCCTACTATGTTCTCTATAATTTTGTATTTCCTCTATTGTTTTTGTGTTAACAGATGTGAAAATAACTTTATGTAATGCAGCATCCAGTGCTAATTCCTACTATCTTCTCTATAATTGGTATTTCCTTTAATGTTCATGTGTTAACTAATGTGAAGATAACATTATGTAATACAACATCCAGTGCTAATTCCCTACTATATTCTATATAATTTTGTATTTCCTGTATTGTTTATGTGTTATTCTGGTTTTTATGTCTCCATTCTTTTGTCTTTAAAATAAAAAAAAAAAAAAACAAGGAAAGTGACTGAGACAACTAGCGATGCTCATGTGTTTTATGTGTATTCCAGGCATGGCTCTTTTTCCTTTTGTAAAAAATATGTTTAAATGTTTCTCCCATTAAAAATAAATGTATTGTTCATCTTTCTACCATTGTTCATGTTTCTATTGTTTGTGAAAGTTCTTTGTGCCGTCTATGATAGATAATGTCCTTTGTCAGTGTGCTATGATAATTTTTTCCCAGTCTGTGCTTCATCTCCATTTTTTACTGGTATCTTTTAATAAAGCCTGATTTATCAAGTTTTTTTTTTAAGGGGAGTGTTTTCTATCCTGCTTAAATCTGTCTTCCTCAAGCTCATGAAAATGGTCTCCTATGTCATTTTAGGAGCTCTGTGCTTCTGAGCTAATGTCTGGGCTTGTTGCGTGTCTCACATTGATGTGTATGTGTGTGTATGTGTGTGTGTGTGTGTGTGTACATGTATGTAATGAGACAGGAGTTGAGGCTTATTTTTCCACACAGATAATCAGTTCTCCAAGCCAAGTCCCTATGATGCTCCTTCCCTAATGGGTTGACCTTGAACTTGGCTGGCTCTATGCTCACTGTCCTGATGGCCATGGCTCTGTAGACAGGCATGAATTCAACCAGCCCAAGTTCCACCACTGCTCTTCAGCCAGACCGAGTGCTCTCTGTTTCCAATCATTTTCTACAATAAGAAAAGTGAACACTGTGCTTGTGCTTGGGTCAGGTTGTACCTTCAGGTTAATTTGCAGAGCACCACCAATGCTGGCGGGTCTGCACCCAGAGTGTGGGGCACCCTGGGCTCATGGGACCTCTGCACTGTTCCATAATTTCCTACAGGCAGTTCTTTTGTGCATGTTATGAGACTTACTCTAGGTATTTCATATTTGTTTATCTCAGCCAGTTCTTTTTGTGAAAAGGTTTTGTTTAGAAATCCATTTTGTTTAATAGACATTAGACAGGACTGGGGGTGCAACTCAGATGTAGACCACGTGCCTATTGTGGTAAAGGTCCTGTGGCCAATGCTCAGCACCACAAAAAATAGATATTATAAATTTAGATTTTGTAGTTTATCATTTTTATGCATTTCAAGGAATTTTCCTAATATCATTCTTAATATTTTCTTATTATATCTTTAAAATTCATATGATCCATAAATTCCTGGTGTCAATAATTTATATTCTTCCTGAGGAAACTTTTTGAGGAATTATTACTTTTTTTTTTTTTTTTTTTTTTGCAGTACTGGAGAATGAACCAGGGCCTTGACACTGAGCTACATGCTCAATCCTTTTATTACTTTTTGAGAAAAGGTCTTGCCAAGTCACTAAGTTACCCAGGGTAGACTCAAATGTGGAATCCTCCTGCCTCAGTCACTCAGAATGCTAAGATTACAGATCTGTACCACTATGTCCACTACTTTATCACTTTTTTTTTTTTTTTTGGTCTTTTTGAGACAGGGCCTCGCTATGCGGTTCAGGATGGCCGTGAGCTCACTCTGTAGCCCAGGCTGGTATCAAACTCACAACGATCTTCCTGCCTCAGCCTCCCAAGTGCTGGGATTACAGGCATGTGCCATCATACCCAGCTGGTTTATTACTCTTTAATAAAAATCATAAAGAACCAAAGTTTGACTTTGTTGATGATCTCTACTATTTGCTCTGTATCACCAATGTTTATTAGAGAAACAGATCTAACACAAGTTATACAAATACCTAAGAATTTACAAGATTGGCTCACAATGACCACCCACAGAGTCAGTGAGGAGTGCAGAAGCTCTGTCTGCACACTGGAGACTGAAGAATTCAGTCGAAGGTCTGGAGCTTGATGCAGTGTCCTGATGAATCTGTATCAGGAGGCCAATGGGTCAGCAATGGAAGGCCAAAATGTTTACACCAGAAGGCTGAAAGATCCAAGGAGGAAACTGAAGAGTCTGTGCTAGAGGCCAGGAGATGACATCCAAGGTGAAAGTGAAGGCTGGAGCTCCTCTGAAGAAACAGAAGCTGATTTGTCTCTCTTCACTTCCCCTTTATACCATCCAGGTGACAAGCCACCCTAGGGTGGGACTTCCACACCCTACAGTGTGGAATTGCTGAACTGATTTAAAGTGCTCTTACTCAAGTTGACACAGTCCATTTTCATTGACCTTTTCCACTCTTATTTGTTCTTGTACTAACACTAGATTCAGTTAGCTCTTCTTTCTTTAGTACCTTGAGAAACATACAGTTTTCTTCTTCTGTGCCAGTTTTTCTATGCTCATTGAGATCTGCTGCTGACACTATGCTCAGATGAGATTCCAAGATGGTTGTGCGTTTTGTGTTCCTGTGATAATGAGGGCTTGAGTTTGTGCAGCTTCACTTGTTCTTATTGTTCACTGTTTTTCAGAGTTATTGAGGGAGCTGGATTTTGGTGGAGCCCTGACTAGGAGCTGCCTATAGGTCTTCAAGTTCTTAGAAATTAATATATCTGTGTAAAGCTCAGTAATGAAATTAGCAAATGACACCTACAGTTAGCCAAAAGAGATATTCGAGTTATAATGAAGGTATGAAATGTTTTTCAATCTCAGTAATAGTTAAAGAAATGAAAACTGTAATGGTAACATAGTTTATCACTTAACAAATTGGTAAATTATGGCAGGAGGGAGATGAGAGGGTGGGGGAAGGCAGTAAAAGTGACCACAGCACGATAAGCATATGTACCAGTTCCCCAAGATACTCATTACATATTGCAAACTTATACTTGTAAAACGAAAATCAAAACTGGTGCAAATTTCTAAAAAGGGATGGTGGGTATCTAACAAGTTCAAGAATTACAGAAATGACTGTCATGGTATTTTGCCAATTGTACATGCTCATGGAGGTCATGGTCTCTGAACACCCCTGCTTCAAGGGTACAAATGGAAACATGAATGCTGCTGTGCAACTGACCTTCTGACCCTAGCTTCCACACATCTGGTGGAGTCCCGGGTTACCAGGGACCCCTGCAGTGAGTCCCCAATTTTCTTCACAGTGTTGTGGCACACAGTGAAAAGAAAGGGCAAGAGACAAATAGCAAGGCAGTGGGGATCTGGGATGGCCAGCTGTTCACAAGGAGCACAAGACTCACAACACAGCCAGACCTCGGTATTTATTGATCACACTTACATTGAGGAAACCAGGCAGGGAATTACTGGATAAGTCAGAGGACAGTGGTGGTTTTGTGCTGAGAAGGCTCTTATATTGATGAGGATCACTTCCAATGACTCAGAGTGTGGGCGGTGACCTTAAACTAACAAGGATCTTGTGTTTATGAGGACAGTACAGAGAGATGGCAGGTTAATAAGTTTGTCCTTTCTCCTGAATAAAACCTTTTTTTGTACTACTCTGTTCTCAAGGAACAAGGATGTCTTCAGGTGATATGATCTGGCCCTGGGGTGTCACAGCCTCATGGGACCATTGAGGTCTCAACTGTGACCAGAGGCACATGGAGTTATGTTTCCACAGACCACAGCCAGTCTGCATGGCAAGATACTAGGCCTTGGACAAGCCCTAATCACAATTTAATCTTGAAATGATTCCCTCTCCAAAATTATATAGAATGGCCCTCTATACCAGGGGATTTGAGATTGAGTGAGGTACTCTTATTATTACAATGGAAATGATGCAAGAATGCATAGGTGGGGGTGGATGGAGAGATAGATAGAAAGGATATACAGGAGATAAGGAGAGACAGGTGATAGATAAATGATAGGAGGGAGAGATAATGGGCAGGTGGAGGGCGGACCATGTAGCTAGGTGACCCTGGTATCTCATACATCTTCATTGGTGGTGGTTCTGGGAGGCCACCACAATGGGGAGAATTTGATTTTCAAATAAAAGGAGGCTGGCTGTAACTCAAGCAGGATGTAGCTATCTGCCTGGGACAATCCTACAAGAATTATGGATATAACTGAGATTTAATGATCATAAAAATATTGTGAACATACTCTAATAAACTTTTTTTTTTTTTTTTTTTTTTGCGGTACTGGGGATCGAACTCAGGACCCTGCACTTGCTAGGCAGGCGCTTATTCCACTGAGCTATATCCCCAGCCCACTCTAATAAACTTTAAAACAAGATGGAATGAATGCATTTCTAGAAAATAGTTGGTGTAAGAAAAAATTTTTTAATTTGGATATACAAACAATCATCATTAAATAAATTGATTAACATTAAAACCTACTCCCTTTTGCACCCACTATTTTCCCCAATTGTGCCCAAACCAGATGATATTCAAGGTGAAATGAACCCAACCTTAAAGGAACATGTCATCCTGCTAACTAAGCAGGCCAAGAAGGTGAGAGAAGAGGGAGGATTCAAACTTCAGATGATTGTCCCTTGATACCAAAATTAGGGAAGCATAGTCAGTGTTACCTCAGAAATGAGGACTCCTAGTGAGGACAGACCCACTGCAAGAACATAGAAATCACAGTCATTTTGGGTCTGTCCCAGAATGCAAAAAGGATTTATCAGCACAAAAGAGTTAGAGACTAAGGAAAGTCTTGCACATGGGGGAAAAGGAGATGCAAGGTTTTTGTGTAAATTTTCTGCTACTCTTGTTTCACTGTCCTCATTCACACAACGCACCCTCCTGACTTTTCACTACCTTCCACGAACAGGTAGCCAGAAGTTGGCCATAGCTCATGAAGAACCATGAGCAAGACAACTATCCTGCTTGACTTGCAGCCAGCTTCCTTTTAATTGAAAATGAAACTCTCCCCATTGTGGTGGCCTCCCAGAACCACCACCAATGAAGATGTATGAGATACCAGGGTCACCTAGCTACATGGTCCGCCCTCCACCTGCCCATTATCTCTCCCTCCTATCATTTATCTATCACCTGTCTCCCTATCTCCTCTATATCCTTACCAGTTAGGGACTAAGGAAAGACCAGGTGATTGTTTCAGTAGATATAAAAAAACCACTTGATAAAGTTCAGTATTTTCTTGATAAAAACTTCTAGAAAACTCAAAAACTATTCCAGGATAGTGTGCAGAAGATATGGTCACTGAGAGTGAAATGGAAGTCCCTCTTCTCTTGTGTTTGGTACTTCTGTATGTCATTGTGATGATGCTTTGTGTCATAAAGCATATGTTATGGTTGATACATTGTGTCAACTTTGGGAATGTAGAGGTTTGGCTGAGTGACGGAAGCCAGGGTGCTTACTTTGTATACATCCTGAGCCTGTGGAAGAGGAGAGTGTGGAGATTATGTGAGTGCTACGCGCCCCCTGGGTGGGGTTAGCCTGTTTACAATGTAAGGGAGAGAAGGAGGCTGCTTGCCTGCCATTCTTCTCTTTTGCTGCTTGCTTTTGGTGTGTTCTGCCACCATGAACGTTCGCCCTCTGCTATGTACCACTCTGCCTCAGAAACATCCAAGTATGGACTGAAACCTCCACAAACTGTAAGCTAAATAAACTTTTCCTTCCTTCATTTTGGGCGTTGGATATTTTGTCTCAGCAACAAGAGAAAAGTAACCAAGACAGCATACATGTAAAGAAAGGAGAACAAAGTCTTTAGCTTCATGAGCCATGGCCAACTTCTGGCTGCCTGTTGATGGAAGCTACGGAAAAGTCAGGAGGGTGCATTGCATGACTGTGGACAGTGAAATGGGAGTGGCAGAAAATTTATACAGAAACCTTGCATCTCCTTTTCCCCTATGGGCAAGACAACTCAATTTTCTTGTTTCTTCTAGTCTCTCAATGGCTTTGCTCTGGTTGTGAGTGCAGAGGGGATGATATTTTATGCATCAGCAACAATTGTGGACTATCTGGGCTTCCACCAGGTAAGTGAAGCAAAATTGAGCTTTTCCTCTGCTAAATGCTGGACCTGTTACCTTTGCAAATGTTTATTGTCTTGAAGGTTTAAGAAATATCTAAAACAAAGCTTTTCATGTCACTGAGCTTGCTCTATCTATAGTAGCCCATCTCCTGGTGTTTGTGGGAGTCACAGCAGTAGTGGCCACTCCTACCAGGCTGGCTCTGTCCTTGGCTTCTCATTCAGGGAGCCATCACAGCACAGTATCCAACTGCAGGCAGTCGATGCACTCAGGACAGAGTTTGTTCCAGAAGTGCCCTCATTGATGTGCAGATAATTCACGTGGGATGCCGCCAGGCCAACCCAGGTTAGATAGTTCTGAGCCTTAGGGCCAAGAGCTGGCATTGAGGCCCCTCAAACATGGGGAACCTGGAAGGATGACTCCATTCAGAAAAGTACAAGAAGACTTTCATCCAAGGCCCACAAAGGAATAAGGGAACTTTTTTCTGCTTGGCTTCTGGAAGAAAAAAGAAGTCTTTGGGTAGGAAATAGAAAGGTAAAATGTAGAATCCAATGCTACACCATGAGGGAGGAAGGGAAGGCTCCCCAATTTGGACAGAGGAACTCAGCACACTGGCCTTGGACTGCACCGGGGTCACCATCACCATGTCTCCTCTGAGGCTGACCTTGCAATCCAGAGATCACACAGGGGAAGCCAGCAGATAGAATAATAGGTTTGGCATTCCCCAGCAGAGCTTGAAGCAACGGCACATGCTGAAAGAAGCTAGGAAATAAGCGTATTTGAAGTAATATAAGATGGTATAAAGAAAGGACAGCACATAAGGAAAAAAGAAGAAGTAGAACTTTGGAAAATAAAGAAGATAGGATATTAGTTAGGATTGGTTTAGAGTACAGTCATCTCACAGTTTAATATAAGAAACTTGTGATTAGTGACATGGATTTAGTAGTGAGGGTAAAGGGAACCCCAAAGGGCACAGCAGCATTTGGAGGAGCAACAGGCACTCATGGGGCCCATCCTGGGGCCCCTCAAGTCTGAGGGCCAGACTCTTGTGGGTGCAAGTGAGGCCATGGCCCTGGGTGGTTGAGGTATCCTCCACACTGGCCAGGACTTGCCCTCTGCAAAGGTCAAGAGGGCTTTAGGCCAGCAGCTGGAGGGTGCCCCTATCCATGGCACAGCAGACACTGGAGGGATCCTGGTGGGCCCCAGGAGCAGGACCCTGCCTCATTGCCCCAGCTGCTTCTAGCAGAGGGAAGATGCTCCAGGAGCTGGGATAGGCACCCAGAAGGGAAATGTGGGGCAGCAAGGCAATGCATAGAGTGATTAAAACCAAAACCTTGTGTTTGGGCAGAAAACCAACGGCTGCACTGCCAAAGTCAGTGAAAGCCAAGATCTGAGGGTGTAGGTCTCTGACACATTGTTAAAATCTGCCTGAGGCCAGCAGAGTGTTTTATCTAATTTCCAAGAAAACTACAATTTTGAATGGTTTTCCAGAACTGAAGTAGCTGTGGCAGTTTCTTACATCTTTTAATGTCCTGCCACCTGAGCCCACATCCAGTCCCTGCAGGCCCCAGAGGCTTCTTACCCCAACACACAGCTTTCCTATCCTCTCTCTTAGGAGCTATGTGCAGTACTGTATGCTCACCCTCACCTGTGCCCCATCAGCCTCTCCCCCCAGGCCTTTAGACTCAGCTCAGCACCAGATCTGAATCAGCCTGTGGTGCTGGGGTAGAAGGTCAGAGGGGACAGCTGTGAATGCTGGCTTTTAACCAAACCCCCAGAGTTCCAGCAGCTGCTCTGTTGAGGATGTAAGGGGTGGCAAGCTTGGCATTGCCAGTTCTGCAATCACTGCACTGCACCATGCCTCAATTCCTATGTCCACACAGTGTGCTGTCTGCTTCTTTAGCTGCTGCTAGGGCCTCATGGAAGAAAGAGCTGTTAGTGCCTAGAAAAGGTGCCCCCACCTCACAGAGAGGGCACCAGCATTCCTCTGATTGCTCTTGATGACCTGACACTTCAGGTCTGCTGTTGGTGATGCGTCCATCCTCAGAGGAACCTTGGATGGTTGCACTGTGTCCCTCACTCCTGAGAAGATACCTACCCCAGAGTCCTGCATGGGAATCTGTGGACTTCACTTACACCTCAGAGAGTAGAGAAGAGCAGAAAGAGCAGCTGTTTGCTGAGGTTCAATGCCTCCCTTGCTGTGGGGTCCAGGTGACCATGACATTGCAGAGCTTGGGGATGTGACAGTGACATAAGCAGGCTCCAGCATAGATAGCACTGAATGAAATCTCTGTGGCTGTATGTGCAGGGCCTGCACTCTGCATACTCAGTTACTCCGTTCCAGTACCTGTCTGCTGAGTGGCTCAGGATCCTTACACAGACAGAGCTGCTTCCTTTAGCCAGAACTGCAGTGGCACCATGGAGTTTGGCTCTGGGGACAGAGGCAGGTATCGTGTGTAGTGGCTCTAGCTGTGGGTCAGAACTTTCTCACTGGATCTTCTGTTTTCTTGGAGCTTAGTTAGTTTGCCTTAAGCATTATAAGTGAAAAACAGTTTTGCTTTTATAATAATTTTTTTTCAAATACCATTAAATCAGGGCTTGCCTCAAGTTTATGCAAACATTTCATGAAAGAATTATGGCAGCTTTATGCCCTTATGAGCTTCTCCTGCCTGATACTTTGCAGAAAGCCAGGAGCCTGTTCCTTACCCTTGCAGCCCAAGCACGTTGTCCACACTGTCTTTGTGTTAGTACACCTGGGACAACCAGGGGTGTTTTAGCCACTTGACACTTACTCAGCAAGCTGCTTATGCCCTCACAGTCACTGTGGCAGCTGTCCCTGGGTGAACTGGTGAGACTGCCTCAGCTTAGTGATCTGAGCAGATGCAAGCCATGAGAATAGATGGGTACACAGTTTGCACAGAGGTAAAAATGAATGCTGGAATGCTCTGTTTACACCCAGAATGCTTTCATTCTGAGATCCACAAATCGTGGTTCAAAGCTGAAATGAAGACTGAAATCACATAATGAAATAGGAGCTTATTTTACCATCTAAGGAGCCATCCTGCCACTCTGCCTCCCCATCACATGGTCTCTCGTCCACCTGCTTATTCCTTCTGACATTCCTTTCTGGAACCAAGACATCAAGAAGAATGTGGGGCAGTCAGACAGGTCATACCAGGCACTGAAACACAGAACTTTGTTTCCTCAACCTTGGGCTTCCACATTTCACCCTGTCTCCAAACTTGCCTTAGAAATGGGTTTTCCAGTTTCACTATGCTCACTGCCAGACTCACCTCCATGCCCCTTTTCTAACTAGTGAGGGTGTGTGGACAAGGGTGAGGCCCTCCAGGACCCTATGGGCCGTCAGATCACCGCTAGGCCATAGTTGTACAGAACTGTGGGTCACCCACAAGCACTGTGGAGAGAGCGGCATGAGTAGCAGTGCCAGCCTCCTGTTTCACTCAAATATCACAACTGCACCACTGAGGGCTCACCCATAGCACATAAATCAAAGCACAGGGGGAAGAAAGCTGCCCAAATAGTATTAAAACTGCCAAATGATATACAGTACCTATATGTGTACAAAAAGCATTATTTTTAAAGAAATTAAGCCCAATCCAGACACACCAAGAGATGTACTGTTTATGAATTGGAAACCTCTATATAATTATGAAGATGCCAATTCATTCCAAATAAAACTGTAGAGTTAATGAAATTATAGTAAAAACTGAACAACTTTCTGGTGGGCATAGACATATTAATTCTAAAGTTTCCATAGAAGTACAGAGGCTGAAAAGACCCAAGACCATCCAGGAAAAGGAGGAAAAGGAAGCCAGTGGTGATTGTTGGGGCCCTGTGCTGCTGCCAGAAGCACAGCTTCCTGAGACTGGGGACTCAAAGCTGGACAGCCTGTGTAGCAGACATCTAGAGCCATTGAGCTGGACTGCTAGCCAATACCCACTGCTGCTGGGACAGGGGAAGTGTGCTTATTCCAGCAAATGGTGCTAGGAAAACTGAACCCAAATGAGAAAGAAGGAATCTTGTCTCCTACATTACACCATACTAGACTAACTATTGGGAAGATGAAAGAAGTTTCTAGAAGATGACAAGATAAGTTCTAACACCTGTGAGGAAAGATGTTGTAAGCAAGACTAAACACCATGAGTGGAACTGTGAAGACCCTGAGAAAGGTGGGCAGGCAACTGGGCAGTGGGAGATGTCCTTAGCAGAGTGCAGACAAGAGCACATCAGCAGGCAGCTCAGTGGGATCCATTAGGATGATAATCCAGCAGCAAGCACATGTTACACACACACACACACACACACACACACACACACACACACACACACATCACAAGACCAATAAATACATCAACAGACCTCATTCTCATGATAGGCAAATTAAAGCGACAATAAGATGCCACTGCACATCCACTGAAAGGCTGAAATGCCAAGCATTGATGTGCACAGGGAGCAAAGGGGATGCTACCACGGCAGGCCCAGCACCGGCATCATCCTGGAGATGAACCACTGATGCAGCAGCCACTCAGTTGTGTACAGGAATGGCAGCTGTGGAATGCCCCATAGGAGACAGCCACATCCACCAGCCAGAGAATGAGCAGCACTGTGATGGCAGCAAAATACCATCAAGTGGAAATGGGGCACTGCTATTATACATAAGCCAGTCTCATGGCTGTGACATTGTGTAAGACAGACATCAAAGGGCACAGTGTCCTATTTGCATACTAGCCTTTGGTGGAGGGCATGGCTTACCATTCTGTGCAGCATCTTGTGTCCTGATTGGTGGTCCCATCCTTGTTGCAAGCAGGTGATGATTGGAGCACAGCTTCTGTGTCCTACTTTAGTCATAGAAGTTCATCAAGAAGCCAGATGAGAAGTATCCAGTTGTGCCATTGGGGCCTCTGCCTCTTGGCCCCACAGCCTCTCCAGAGCCCAGACCTGGGCAGCACTGACTAAGGACAGCAGCTCCCCAGCCCCTCTCTGCCTCTCCTCTGGGCTCCCTCTTGACTTTTTTTTTAAGGGAACTGTCTTAATTACTGTTCTCATTGCTGAGACAAAATACCCAATACCCAAGCTGAAAGGAGGAAAGGTTTATTTAGCTCACGGTTTAGAGAGATTTCAGTCCATAGTCAGCTGGCTCTAAGGCAGGACGGCAGGGCAATGGGGCATCACAGAGGAGAAACTGTCCATAGCAGGCAGAAGACAGCAAAGCAGAAAGTATCAGAGAAGCAGAAGCAACAGTAGAGAAACAGCAGAAGCAGCCTTTATATTCTACCCAGGATATAAGCCTATTCATTAGTGCCACCCTTGCCCAGGGTGGGGCACCTTAATTCTAGCATCATACACCCTAGATCCATCCAGCTCCAAAACCCCCACCTATAACTGCATAAGGCTTTGGGGGAACAACCATCACAGGAACTTTCCCTTAGACTAAGTATGCCAGGAGATGAAGTCCAAGTCTTTGCTATGGCTGCATTCCTTTGCCTCCTCCTGAGGTGCATCTCGTTTAACATTTTGGGACCTCATGGGGCTTGTCCAGGAATGATGAGCACTCTGGAAAAGACAGTTGGTCTCATCCCCACTGGTGAGTATACTCATTACATTATTAAAAGGGAAGCTTTTTTTCTTTTGAGGTTATGATTGGTAAGGGACTTTTCCTCCAGCCAGTTCAGAAGTGTTTAAACTCAGAGATGGGCATGTTCTGAAGGAGTCCAGTCCCACAGTGCTCCAGTAGTCCTTGGAAGGTTTGGCCAGGTTCTGAGTACAGGAAGGAGCCTCATTCATCAGAGAAGGTGGAGGGCAGAGGAGACCTGAGTGGGCTGTCTTGATTTACCCATACCCTCTGAGAACATTTTACAACAAAAGAGCTGAGTCCCCCAAAGTCAGCCTTCACAGCCCTGGTATAGGCTCCAACCACCAGACCAGTCTCCCAAGAAGGGCTCTGTATCTGTGGAGATGAATGTCTCCTCAGGCCCAATCTGGCCTGGAGAAGTGGAAGGACAGAGGACCAGACAGAGGCCTGTGAGCTAGTTAGTCGCAAGGCATCTCAGACTCAAGCAGGTTGAGCCTGGTTCCAGGCAACAGGAAGTCATAGAGGACATGAGACATGCCTTGGGGAGCACACAAATGCCATACGATGGAGGTGATTTAGCAAGGTGGGCACCTCAGGCAACACATATGTGCACTAAGACATCACATCTCTGAGCCCCCCATTTAGCCTAAGTTGAGCACCCAGCTGCTGGGGGCTACTGGGATGTATCTGGTATTGGGCTGGGGGTTCCAGAGAGCTGTGTCTTCACCAGGTGGTGGTGGCCTCAAGGCCTTTCCCATGGAACGCTGCACAGGCATGACTTCCTTTTCATGGGTGTGGAAATGCTGTAGTTTATAATCACTGGAATGGGTATGCAAATTCATGGTGAGGCTAAAACAACTGTTTCAATATTGCAGACAGATGTAATGCACCAGAACATTTATGACTACATCCATGTGGATGACCGCCAGGACTTTTGCCGGCAGCTCCACTGGGCCATGGATCCCCCACAGGCGAGGTGTGGACAGCCCCCACACATGGAGACAGGTAGGTCAGTGCATCTTGAGCTCCGTGCAGCCCTGGATGCTTTGGCTGTTGTTTGCCATCAACGTTGGCTTCCACATTGGAGTGTGCTTGCTCCAGAGCCAACCTCTCCAATAGGCTATATGCTCCTGCAGCTGGTCCATCCCATGGTGCTTTGTGTACCTCCATCATGTATCAGTTGGTCCTCAATCACTGTGATAAATACCCAAAATAATCTACTTGTGAGGGAAGGATTATTTTGGCTCACAGTTTGGGCAGTTTCAGCCCATGGTTTTGGGGGGAGACATGGCCTCTAGGACTCTGGTGGGATGGAAGGGCCTTGTGGTTACAAAACTTCTGACCTCATGGCTAGGATGTGCAGAGAGGAAGCAAAGGGATAGGGATCATGATCTCCTGTAGTCCCCTTTAATGACTAACCCCAGGGATCTGACACCTGCCTTGAGGCCCTGACTCTGAAGTTTCTGCCACCTCCCAGCAGTACTGTGTTGTGGCCAAGTATCAAGCCTTTAGCACAGTGACCTTGGGGGATGAACATGTGCTTGAGACCCAGGTTCTGGCCCTTTGTTAGAGCTGCAGCACTTGGGTCTCGGTGTCTAAGCTTTCTCTTATCTGCCAGTAAGCCTTTCTGTCCATCCAGATGTACCAAAGCATCTTGACAGCATAGTCTCATTGTGCATGCCTCCCCAGGGAACTGCTTCCCCTCCAAGCTTCTGTTTGTCCCAAGTTCAGTAGGTGTTAGACTCCTGCAACAGGTGCAGGTGAGCTTGGAGGGGACAGACAAGTCCATACCAGGGAGACAACATCAGTCTGGGGGTCCTTGCACGGGAACGTTCCCTGGTGTTTCCATACACATCCATGGGCCATGAATAACTCACAGAGAAATTTCCACCACAATGCCATGGAGCTGTATGATTCATTCACCTTAGTGAGTTGAATGCAAAATCCAGGCCACAGGTGTCTGCATCCTTATCATTTCATGAATGAAATTTTCTCCTGTCAAACAAGCCAAACTGAAATTCCATGCCTTTAAGTGGGGGAGGCAATGGAGGCAAAATCCACTAGAACAGCTACGCAGGAGGGCTGTGCACTGATGTGAACTGTACATCTGGGGCAGTGTGTTGTGCCCCTTGCACTGGTTGCACACATTTCACTAGATTATTGATGTCTTTATGATTCTCTCTCTCGGTCATGGCCTCTGCCTCCCTGCCACGCCCCTGCACTGCCATGGCAGCACATGACACAGTCTTGGGGAGACTCCTCAGAGCCCAGGAAGGGGGCATGGGCTCACACCCCGAGTATTCAGCCTTCCTGACTCGTTGCTTCATCTGCCGAGTACGCTGCCTGCTGGACAGCACCTCTGGCTTTTTGGTAAGTGAGGGGAGCCCTCCATGGGGCCCTGGCCCAGCCAAAAGGCAGCCAGTGTCTGGTGCATTGTACCCTGGGTTGAGGGTGACCCTGCGTCTAAGCTCCACCTGGACAAGCTACCAGCACAAAGCCTGGCAACCCCCAGGCTACATGAGTGTGCTGAGTGAGTAGAAATGGGAGACCACAGCAAGCCAAGGAGGTGAGGCAGATGAAATAATTAAAACTGACATGCATATCTTTCAGAGCACTCTCTTCCAGGAAGCAGGATACAGGCCCCTACTTATGACTGGGCAGTGCCTCGTGCCACCAACAGACTCCACTGTTAGGACTGTAGGAATTTTGAGATTTGATTGATTTTTAGGCTGATAGTTTGAAACCAGCACAGCATGAATGCTTACATTAAAATCTGGCAAATATTGCAAACCTGGGATGCTTTTACCCTGGAAAGCTAGATGTTAAATTTTCCTAGCACACCACTGTCTCCAGTTCTCCCATACAAGGTCTGTGACTGATGCCCAGTGAGGGCTTACAAACGTTTTGTTTCCTCAATAAACCTATGAAGGAGGACTTAGGAGGTGAGTGGAAACCAGGAAGGAAGGATGGAAAGATGAGTGGAAAACCAGAAGGATGGTGAGATGGAGGAAGAGAGAAAAGGAAGAGTGGATAGTCAGTAGGCGAAAGGCAGAAGCTGACTGGGTGGTCCTGAAGCTGTCCTTACAGACTCGGGTATAGACGAAGGCTGGTGTCTGCTGAGGGCCCAGGATGAATGCCTCTCTGCATGTCTGTGCCTGCAGCTGGTCATCCCACACCCTGAATTCTGCATCCTCCCCAAGTCTCCAGTTCACTCCATCAACACAGCTTTCTGTCTTTAAAATGCTAGACGATGCAGTTTCAAGGAAAACTAAGATTCCTGCTGGGACAGAGGAAGAAGGCGCCATCAGGAACGGACCTGCCCCCACGGCTCTCATTGTTCTGCACTGTGGTGCCAGTCCTCCTGCCCTCCACAGCAGACATGAAAATGAAAAGCACATATCTGAGGGTGAAGCACAGGACAGATGTACCAGCCATGACAGACACAAGGTGAGTAAGAACTGACTGCATCCAGTGCACCCAGGAGCCTTTGGACTGGCATCTCCTGAGCTGCCTCCCAACCTGCTCAGTTTTCAGAGGGGCAGCTGCACCTGGTTGGGCTGTTGTAAGAGATGGCACTCAGCTTGCTGCCCTTTCCTGACCCTGGTATATCTGGGGCCCCTTGAGATGGCACCTCCATGCCCCCCCACCCATCCCTGCCCTGAGGTCCCCAGTTAGAAGCTGGGAGCCAGAGACCCTATCTGTCCTGTCCCTGATGGGCTCCCTGCTGACTAGGTCCAGTGACAGGTCAGCAGCCAGCCTTGGCCTTGGTCTCGCTCCCTTGGCCTGCACTTCCTCTTGGATAGGTCTGTGTGTCTTGCCCAAGCACCTGTCTACAATGTCCCACTTTATAGGTTGTACAGACTTAGTAAGGAAGAAGCCCTGACAGGTCAACAACTGGTTCATAGGTCAGTGAACTAAGCTAGGTTTGAACCTGCTGCGGCCCAGGCACAATTTGTCCAGGTTGCACAGATCCCTGAGACAGGAGACTTGCTGTCACACAGTCCAGACGTGGCATTCAGAGGAGTGCCTAGCACACTCCCTGTACTGCTGACACAAACCCTTCTTACCCTGGCTGATGATTGCTCTGATCATGATTTCCAAATATTTCTCAATCCAGATGATTTTACAGGAACATTCACAACATATCGCAGTGCAGTCTGGATGTAGTGTTCTCCTCCTTCATTCTGAGCACTCTACCTTTAGTAACACCATCACTGGCAGCACACTGGCCCTGTTGCCTTAAGCTTTGGGTCTGTCAGGCCTGTCTGTTCTGGGCTTTACTTTGACTTTTAGTTCCACCTGCACCCCTCAACTCTTCTTTTTTTAACATTAAATCTTACTTGTTAGATTCAAACCTGCGTCAGCCCTGACTGCCTGACTCCCCTCCCTCTGCATGAGCTACTTTGACCTGCCTGCTGCTGTCCTCTGTGGAAGCTGCTTGCCCTGTGGGTACTAGGTTTCAGGCCTTTCACACACCTGACATCCTGATGCCCCCACTGCAGGAGTGCCCATGTGATGCTGGTGGTTCCCCTGGAAGGTGTGAATCCCCCCACCGCATCACAGCTCGCCCTCACCTTTCCTAAGCTCCATGTAGACAGTAGGGCTGTGTGAGGTCCCCTCTGTGGTTGCACACTCATCATCCCCTTACCCTCGTTCCTGCACATGCTCAGGCCCTCTGCCGGGTCTGCCTTCACCGCCTTGCATGGTGTGCATAGTGGATGCAGATGGCTTCTGGTCAGAATGCTGAGAAGAGCAGACTGTGGGACATCCTAGGATCAAACTCATGTTTTTAAAGACATAATATACAAAACACGAAAGGAAAAACAACACTAAAGGAAGAAGGTACAAGGACAAGTGGCAAGGCCAGTGTCAGAGCCTCACACCTGCCAGGGGGACACTACCCACGCAGAGCTCAGGGTGAGGCCAGAGTGTGAGACTCTGCTGCTTCCAGGTGGGTCCTGCCCCATGCCCTTGATGCCCTGTACCTTTACTAGCTGAGGTTTCTGTTTTTAAATCTGATTTGGCTGTTTTTATCTGAGTCACAATAAGCCTTCTGCTTCTTGTATGTCTTTCCTACCCTAAAATCAAACTGAAGAGAGTTCTAAACAGCCTCATCCAGCTGGGCCCAAGTAGGAAGTGCTACTGGCTGCCCTGGGGCCCAGGTGGGCACAGTGCAGGTTGCTGGTCCCTGCCTACTCTTCCTGTGCTGGATCCCTGCCCTGCCTGACCAGGAATTGGGAGGCACTGGTTCCACAGGCATGTGAGGAGAACAAGAGTAGGGCGGGCAGAGAATATGGACTACCACCTCACCCTACAATTGGGAACGCCACCTGCTCTGAAATGAGTTTAAAGCTGGTCTCTACCATGTACCCTATGGTTGGCAACTCACTTAAGTGCAGCAACACAGGGTCAGGTTGGAGGCAGAAGCTCCTACAGGAGGGAACATGTGTGGTCAGGGCAGAGGACATACGATGAGTGGTTGTAGGAAGCATAATGTTGCTCACAGCTGTCCCTGATGGCTTTGTCACAGGCTACTGCTCCTCTTTACTCCAGGAACCTGCTGTGTGCTTTTTCTACTTGCTAAAAGTTCTTTCTAAACCCAATTCAAGGGCTGGGAACATAGCTCAGTGGTACAGCACCTGCCTAGCAAGCACAAGGGCCCTAGATTCTATTTCTGATACCAAAAAAGAAAAGAAGAACCCCCCTCCAAAAAAACCAGCAAAACAATCCCAAATCGGTACTAGCCACAATTTTGTGACTACTCACAAATACACACATGGTATGAGATTTTACTGCACCTCCCCAGCAGAGGCCTCTGATCTCTCTACAGAGAACTTCCCATGGAAAGGCCCACCAGCTGGAGAAGGATTGAACCCCAACTCTGGCACTCCTGGCAGGGGCAGCACCAGGCAAGCCACCTCTTAGGTTTTTTTTTTTTTTTTGGTCTTTTTGAGACAGGGTCTCATTATGCAGTTCAGGCTGGCCTTGAGCTCACTTTGTAGCCCAGGCTGGTCTTGAATTTGTAATGATCCTCCTGCCTCAGTCTCCCCGCGCTAGGTTTACAGGTGTGCAGAATATACTTTTTTAATTTTGTGTTTCGTTCTTTTTTTTTTTTTTTTGGTACCAGAAATCAAACTTAGGACCTTGCACTTGCCAGGCAGGTGTTTGTGCCTATATTTCTGGCCCTATCTTTTTGTTCTTAAAAAATAAAGTAGAAACCATAAGAATGATTCAAGAGTATAATCCATGTAACACATGAACACTTCCTGTTTATCTTTCATGGTGAGTTCCTAGAACACAAGAATAGACCATCTTTCTTTGACTGTCCAAGGAAATACATGAGTTCTAAAAGCCACCTTATATACATAATGCATTAATAATATCCCTTAGTAATCGCAGATTGACCAGCCTACAATCTCCCAAACAAGTGGACAGCAAAGGCCTAAATGAATGAGTCAAGTGGTATAATTTTAGGGCTCTAGGAGAATCAAAACCCTGTAACAGAATTTGAGATTCTCTGGGGGCTGAGCCGAAGATCTCTGGGTGGCCCTACTTATTTAGTTATCAGAACAAGGGAAGGGGATACTGAAGAAAGGTGCGATGCTCTCAAGGACTTCTAAGTAAGATGTCGTGTTAATTTAGGAGAACTACATTATTTTCAGGAAAGCCTCCACCCAGAGAGTTGTGAGATGCCTATAGCTACAGTCTTTATCTAGTTAACTGAGGTTGGAGCCAGGTGTCCTTAGCTGTGGTCTTGTCTTATCCTTTGCTCTACTGGCTACTACAGGCCTCAGTCAGTAGGAACCAGTGACTCACAGAGGTTCACTTACTGTGAGTTCTCTGCCTACCTCTAGACAAGGGGCCTAAGCTGTGGACAAACTCACAAGAAAACATGAAAAGCCAATTGCTTAATATTAAATCTTGCTCAGAGCCACTGCAGCATTGTAGTGGTCTCCATCATATGCCCATCTACATTCTAAAGCAATTCTTTTGCATTTTATT
Organism: Dinomys branickii; assembly: GCA_004027595.1. Classification (NCBI taxonomy): domain Eukaryota; kingdom Metazoa; phylum Chordata; class Mammalia; order Rodentia; family Dinomyidae; genus Dinomys; species Dinomys branickii. Next base: position 85,673 of record PVLD010000001.1, read on the forward strand.
GGCCCGTAGAGTGACATGATTGAGAATTTTCAGGAATCTGTTTGCAAGCTATAAAGACTTGAAAAGTGTGAACTGCTGTTTCTGCCTTTGCCTCTCAGGCAGACAGGTCAGCAATGCCAGTCATCATTAATCCCTTCCACCAGTTATTTGCCTATAATCTGTTCTTTACAGGGCAAAATTGAGCATGAGTCTGTGTGAATCAGAACTTCCTGGAAAACCCAGCTGCTTAGCAGGTACTGTTTAAAGTTCCAAATCTCATTTTTTCTAAATGGGTTAAATGGGCTTTTGTCTCTTGGAGACCTCTTCCCTCTCCCCTCTCCCCGTACTTTGCAGAAATCTCAAGTAGTCCAAGGAAACACCATGTGGATGGGTCACAGGGTATATCCATCCCAGGGGACAGCACCTGTCCTGTCACCCAAGTCCTCTCCAAGTCAAGAACAGCAGAACTCCTCCATTCACATGATGACTGCTTTCTCCCCTCTTAAACCCTCACAGGAAGGAACAATAGTGAAAACGGCATCTCAGTGTTCAGGGCACAAACAGACCCTGGCCACTGGGCCCGGGTTCCAGCCAGAGCCCGGTGCCCCTGTCTCAGGGGCACAGACCTCATCTTGGATTCCAAGGGGGCCGCAGGGTAAGTGGTGCCACACTACCCACCCCTTTCTGGAGTCATCATGAAGCCACTGTGCAGCGAGGGACCTGGATTTCTACCAGTGCTCCACTGCTGTCCCAGCCAGGACAGCATCCAAAGTCTCTCTGTCCTTCCTTCAGGCCACTTGCCTGCCTTACCTCAAGCTATGCTGCCCTTGTCCTGACCAGCTGGTGTCCTTTCTGAGACTAATGCTACATGTTATCCTAGTCAGTGTCTCCCATCACAGAGGAGCCAGCCTGATGCACACAGTGTTGTGTTGGTCTGCATTTCTGTGTGATACCCCCCGCCCCCAGCATTTGCTGTGACCTGTGTGGCTGAGGCGTCCTTGAGAAGTGGCCACTTCCTGAAACCCACTGCCCTCTGATCCCCACTAGACCCTGGGTAAGGGGGTGAGAGGGGTGAGGTGTGTGGAGAGGCAGTTCTGCACTGCCTCTAAGGCTGCCAGAAGCTGAAAGGGACATTGAGGCTTGGGCCTGGCTCACAGCTGCCCAGCAGATTTAGCCAGTGTTACCCTCATTCCGTACCATGTCTCAGTCCCTCTGTCCTGTATTCATCTTCTGTCTGCAGGGACAGGGAAGAAACAGCGCAGGACAGGATGCTGAGCAGCTCCACAGGAGGGAGGGCACGGAGGGAGTCACATGTGTACAGTTGCCACCCGGAGACACCAGTGCCTGGAAGATACCCAAACTGGATGGCAGAAAAGTGCGGGCAGGACGGAGGCACCAAGCTGAAGCCACTGCCAGCCAAGAACGAAGCCCTGTCCATGTGCACTGCTTCCCTGGGCTCCTGCCTGCCCCACCCAGGCACTGAGGGCACATTTAGTGCCAGCAGCCTGGCTACCTTCAGAAATCCTCCAGGCCATGTTCCCAGCACCTATTGTAGCCGAATGAGCAGAGCCTGGAAGAATATCTATCAGGGTCAGGTGCCCCCACCTACCTGTGGCGCTGGAATGCAGTGTTTCACCCCTGGAGGCTACTGCACAGAGGATGCAAAGCCTCCTGGCCTGCCAGTGCCCCCAGGCACCTCATGCAATCCTGTGCTGCCACTGGAGGTACCAATCAAGATGGAAAATGACTCTGGGTCAGAGGACACAGCAGAAGGCTGCACCCCTAACCAAGTGTGGCTGGGAGCCAGTGACATTGCCAAGAGACATCTGGCCACTTTCCCCACCAGGATTCACCTGAAAGCAGAGCCAGACTGTGGACACCAGGTCTACAATCAGCCCCTCAGTCTGGGCAGGCTAGCAGCCCACCCTCAGAGCAGGGTCACTGCCGGGCCTTGCCGGGAACTGGGCCCATTCTACCCTACACACAGCTCCTGTTTGGAGCTGGGGCCAACACGCCACCTCTGCACCCTGGGCTGTGGTGAGTGCAGGGCATTGCAGGTTACACCCATGGTCAAGCGTGAGCCTCTAGACTCACCCCAGTGGACTGCAACTGGCCAGGGTGCTGTACCTGGTGTCTTCCCTAAAAGTGCTTCTGCCATGCAGATTCCTCCCAGAGCTGCTGAGGCTCCTTTTCTGCTGTAGAGATGCTGCCACCTCCCCTGGAGACGACCTGCATCCACACTCAGATCTGCTGTGGTTGGGCTCCCAGCCCCTGGATGGAGTGCCACCCTTTGCAGAATTTCAGGAGTGCAGCCAGCAACTGACCCCACATGGGAGCACAGGCAGGAGTGTGTTCTGAACTTGATAGCATGAAAGTTCTTACACAGAGCGTATTCAAGTAGGACAGTATTTCTTTGAAGAATTAAAATGTTTAAGGAAGTAGCCAACAGTGTCCTGTGCCGAAGAGGCAGCAAGCCCAGTCCAGAGGGCTTCTGAGCTCTCTGCTGCCCTCTACCTGTGCAATGTGGCAGCCAAGGGATGGCAGGTGGCAGCATAGAGTAACCAGGAAGAGGAAGGACCCCATGAGGGAGGGTGGTAGTGAGCCCACTGTGGTACAATCTGTAAGGTTCCAGGAGAAGAAGGCTGCCACCCCAACTCTTGTCCCTCCCCACAGTGCTCCGAGTCAGTCTGAGGCCACCCTCAGTACAGAAGTGGACAGGGTAATACCCTGTTCCTTCTAGAAATCTCACCTTGTTTCCCTGACCTGAGGACAGTTCTGGGATATCTCCGTCCCTGGTGCATCATGCAGTGGGGCTCATAGCATCAGGCAGTGGGCACAGCAAACAGGGTAGCAGAGGAGAGAGCAAGAGGCCATGCCATCCTCCGTGGTTGCTAGGCATAGTGCTTTCCAATGAGGGCCCCACCATTACCCTATGAAGATTTAGGTGTCTGATATGCCTTAAAATTTTTAATAGGAGACAAAGCATTTAGATAATAGGAAACCTGGATTCAAAGTGTGCCTCAGAAAGGAAGGTTGCCATACTCACCTTCAAGGTAGCTCACGGTGGCACAGCTCAGGCTCTCCCCATGGGTGCTTTGCCCTGGTTGGTGCAGGGCCCATGAGCAGAGGAAGCCAGCTGCAAGGCTGGGTCCTGCTGCAGCAGCTACCCACCTCCCTCCTCAGGGGGCTTGGGTGTGGCAGGAACCTGCTGGACTGGGACTCTTGCTTCTCCTCCTCATCTCTTCAGCACAGACTTACTCTCCCCATAACCTGTGACTTGGGAGCCAGGGCTTAGCCCGTGTTTACTGTGGACCCTGTTTAGCAGATACACATCTGCTTTGTCACAAATCAAGATGGGTTGGCAGGACATTTTCTGCCCAGCCCCTGAGCTGCCTGACTCTCAGGAGGATTCGTGGTGGGCCCAAGAGGGGGCTGAGGGTGTTCACATAGGCATATGTTTGAAAGACTAGTCACTCAGGGCCTCTCCATCTTTGCCCAGACCACAGCAACCTTCAAAAGTGACAAAGATGCTGTGCTGTCATGGGTGTGACACACACTCATGCCCTCCACCTCCGCCATTGTCTCTCTTGCCTGAAGCAGGAATAAAGATGGTGGCACGTGCCTCACCTTCCCTTCCTGCTGGCCCAGGGTCCACTTGGACCCGCTTCCTTGCGAACACAATTGGCATCTGCTCTCTGAGTATTTATGAATTGGGTTCTAGGGGCTGGATTTCAGACTCATCCTTCTTTCTCCCCAGCTCTAACCCAGTGCACCACTCTGTACTGTGGAGGGCCCTGTGTGCACTCAGACCTGCGGCACCTCACAGAGGCATGGCCAAGCGCGTGTGCCATTGTATGCCCCCTCTTCAGAGGCCTGGGCTGCATCCCTGTCCTCGGACAGCCTCAGCATCCCAGACCTTCTTTCTAGGAAGCATTGCTGAAAGGGTGGACAAGGGCACAGGGCACAGTAGACCAGCAGCACTGCATGCATGTAACATGTCTGGCTCTGCACACACACATAGCATGTCTGGCAATGCATGTAGGTACTAGGTTTGGAGTGTTGGGAACTGCAAAAACATGAGACCATGGGGATGGACTTCAGAGACTTCCTTGCACATCTGCCAAGGGTAGCCATGTGACCAAAGGAGAGTTGCAGACTCTGAAGCCCAGAGAGCCCTGCTGGCTAGGCCACTCTATCTTGCCCAGCCTTTCACATGTGCCTCATCCGTGCCCCTGCTGGGACAGCAGACCCAGGACAGGGCATGGGCTGCTTGCAGGCCATGCTTAGTAGACACTGAGCTGGGCATCTGGACCTGAGCTCTGCAGGGTTAGATGCCACATCATACCACAGACCTTGGACCCACAGGGCCAGGGCTGCATCCAGGCAGCAGATCCCCCAGATCTACACTTTTGTAGTTAGGTGTCATGTGCCTCCTCAAAACTTACATGGGAAGGTGATGATGGGGTATGCAAGCTGCAGTTGTGGCCACTTCCACTTCAGGGTATCACTGTCAGTACCAGCTCTAGGTGAATGTTCTTCTGTGGTGTGTACGTTTGGCCTAAATAGCTGAATATCAAAATCAAATATAATGTGGAGTAGCCTGACAGGGAGGATAAATACAAATTATGTTTTATATGCTACAGCTGCTACTGTAAAAAGAAACTTCTCATTGTTCAGACTGGCCTGAAGAAGACTTAAGCAGACACTACAAAGCAACTCTCTGTGCTCTTTTCAGTGCCTTCAACAGAGCTTCTAGATATATTTCCTTTTTTAAAAGGGGGTCCAGATATATTTCTTACACTGTGGTTTGTATTAAACTTGCAGAATTGGTGTAAAATAAATCATGTGTTTGTATATGCTTATGAGACTGGGACTGTCTACTTGATTTTCCACATGAAGTCACCTTACCTCCTCAGAGCCATGTTGGAACTAGTCTAAGGCACCCTCTCACCACCAGGCAGAGGCAGTGGTCAAAACAGAATCACTGGAGCTGAAGATCATTTTTTTTTTCCAGTACCAGGAATCAAACTCAGGACCTTGAGCTTGCCAGGCAGACACTCAGGCCACTGAGCTGTATCTCCAGCCCTGGAGCTGAAGATCATTGAGGGAGGGAACATTACCTGCACCCTCTTGGCCCTCAAGACACTCCAGACTGGAACTATCCCATAGGAGCAATGAAGACAGACCTGGGGCACTCCGGGGACCAGGTCACAGGACATGAGTGACAGGTGTGTGGGAAGGTGCAGGGTGGCTTTCATTTCCTTTGGTCAAATTGCCCCCTTTACAGCCCGCTTTCCCCATCTGCTCCTATCAGTAGCCAGTGAAGAGGAGGCCACAACCTCAGGCATCCCTGCTTTCAGGGAACAGTGTCAACAACCGCTCATGTCACACCAGGTCTGCACCCAACATCCTCCAGAGATGAGGCAAAGGGAGGGCTGTCAGGCCAGCCCAGCTGCTCCACACCCAGTCCCCCACCACTGCCACTTGACTGGATATCTAAATGGGCCCACTCCACCATCTCCCTGCTTTCTCAGGGGACACTTCTGATTTTCTCCAATGACACGGTGAATGCTCCCACCATGTGCTCATGAGGCACCATAACAGGTGCTGCCTAGTAGAGCTGCATCTTTGGCAGCACCCTCCCGACACCTGGTTCTGGACTTCTGCAGGGTGAAATGTGCACTTCATTCATTCATCAGTATCTGTTGAATCCCTGCTGACAACAGTGCAAACACATTTGGGAGGACAAGCACAGGTCAGTGCTGTCCCACGGCTGAGTTCTGTCCCAGATCTGTATATGTGCAATGTGTGCACCCATGTGTGCATGAGCATGATGGGAGGGGTGCAGGCAACTACCAATCACAGAAAATGCATACATTCTGTAACACAAAGAAGGGGACAGGTGAATGTGGCCCAGGTATTAGGGGTGCATTTATGGGGGAGATAGGGGTGGATGGAACTCAAAAGTAGAGGGAAGAAAGGACATATATGGAAGGCAAGAAGCAGTTGGTCTAGATGAGACCTGGCAGGACTTGGTAGAGGTCTGCACCCAACATCTGTAGATCATCTGTGGATCAAAAGGTCTAGGAGGGCTGGGGTAGAGCAAGGGCTGAGGGGGGCACCAACAGCCCTAGGTTTCTACACCTAGAGTCATGATTCCTGCTGCACTGTTTGCTTGTGGGGGTCAGTTTGCAGGAGTTTTTAGATTCTAGATAGTAATCTCTGGTCAGTTACAGATATTCCAGCATTTTCTCTGCCTGTGGCTTGTCCTTACATTTAAGGATACTTTTCTTATATCAATCATACAATAGTTTTTGTTTTTGTTTTTGTTTTTTTTTTTTGTGGCAGCAGTACTGGGAATTGAGACCAGGGCGTTTACACCAAGCTGCATCCCAGCCCTTTAAATTTTTTTTTGTTTGAGACAGGGGGATCACTAAGTCTCTAAGTTACTCAGCCTGCAGTTGAACTTTCAGTCCTCTTGCCTCAGCTTCCCAGGGTGCTTGGATTTCAAGTGCATGTCACAGTGCCTGGCTTACAGTCTCAGCATGGCAAACTATTCTTTTCTTTATGGCTTATGTGTTTTGTGTCTTCTTAACTGTCTCTAGCTGTGGCTTTTGCCAACAAAACCCATGCTGTCTGATACCAATGTCACCCCACAGTCTTCTTCACGGCTCATAGCCAGTATGTCAACCCCCTCCACTCATAATCCTTCTGTTTGTTTTAGATGTTCTTAAAAGGAAACATTTTACTGTTTTTAATCCATTTATATATATTCTGATTATCTGAGCATCTTTCTACATCTCATGCTGTTTTCAGCCACATATGATCTATCCTCTTCTACCCCCTCTGTAAGTGCCTTTGATCTCTCTTCTCCTTATTCTACTTCTACTTCTCCTACTTACTTGGAAGCTACAGTTCTTCCTATGTCCTTAATGTGCACCTATGACATCAAGCTACAGCAAGACTGTCCTAGAATTAGACCCAGATTTCAGATGTACCTCTCTTCTGTCCAGGTTGAGGAAGACCCCCATGAAGCTTCTTGGATTTGCTCTGCAGGAAACCTGAACGCTGAGCCAGGCCAGCCTCTGGATCACCCCTTAGCTGTAGGAGCTGTTTGGGGTTTTTTTTGGTGTGTTTTTGAACAGTCTTTCACCAAGGATGTCCCATTTGGGTATATGGGCTTTATTCAAGAGTTCCTGTCTGCTCTCCATCTTCTGGGAGCCTAAACCTCCTTCACTATAAAAATCCAGGCCTAGGCACTAGGCGTCTCACTTATTCCCACCAGCCCGCTCCAGGGCAGCAGACTCCGCCTTCCTTGTCTGCTCTAGTCATTGCTTAGGACCCAGCTGTGCATTTAATGCTTATTTATCAGATATTCCTGGGTGTAGCTGGGCATGGTGATGCACCCTTGTAATCCCAGCACTGAGGAGGCTGAGGCAGGAGGATTGTTGCAAGTTCGAGACCAGCCTGGGCTACAAAGTGAGCTCAAGGCCAGCCTGAACTGGGTAGTGAGACATGTCTCAAAAAGACAACAAAAAAACCCCAGATACCCCTGGGTGTGGCATAGAAGATTATTATATTATTTAGTCTGACCAAATCAAGAAAGATTTTTAGTTCTTTTTTAAAAAGTTGCTATGAAGAACTTAAGTTCTTCAATAAAACATCTTATCTCTAACCAGACTGGTGAACTTAGGAAGTCATGAGGGAGTCCCACTTCAAACTTAACCAGACCTTGATAGTAGGCATCTCCTAATATCAAAGGCTGCCACAGTTTGAGTAACAGTCCTAATGCTTCATTTTGGCAAGCATTTTTTCATTAGCTTCCAAATAGCTTTACAATTTAAATTCCAATCATAATGTTAACTTTTTACATGTCACCACCATTCAATTTGTTGCTACATTTTCAGAAGTTTGTAGGTAAAGATGAAACTCTAAGGTAAGGGGCCAGCTGCTGAGTTAGCCTGGCACTTATGCATTACCCTCAGCAGGTAGGCAGGTTGTGGTTGTGGTGTATGTGATCCTCTCCTTCCTGCTACCTTCAGACCCTTCCTTTTGTACCTTCCTGGCTGATCTCAGTAGCGCAGTACTCTCTAGTAGTTGTTAACACAACAGACGATGTCCTTCTGAGTAGTCATATTAAGGCAAGGTGCGTCCCTGCAACAATGCCCAAATCCTGGTGGCTGAGCACCAGCTGTTTTTGCCTAGGCAAGGCCCAGTTCCAGTTCCGGCGTAGTGACTCTTGCCTGTGAAGGGTACTCCCTCCCCGCCCCGCTCTGCCCCCTTCAACTCTCCCGCGGGGTCCCGATCTGTCTGCGCACCTCGATTCCACGTGTCGGTGGGTCACACCGGGCCACAGCACAGCATGGACAACACAGTACTGGTACAGCACGTGAGTGGAACACACTAAGTACTGGAGGGGCCAGGAGGAAGGGGCGGAGGGTTAGAGTTAAGCAGGGGGTTGGGGCCGCCGAGAACGCGGGGGGAAAGAGTAGAGAGGCCCGGAGCAGTCCCAGAGCTGCGCAGGCACCCGGTCCTGACGTCCTCCGGTCCGTGGACAGCGACCCAAGTCCAAGATCCCAGTCCAGGACCACAGCCGGACGCAGATCCCCGTAGCGCACACGCAAGCCACACTGCCACCCACTTTTCAGGCGGCCCGACCCCCGCCCTTCCGGCCCGCCGCCGGAAACGGAAGGGTCGGTCAGCGCCCACTTCCGGTCGGGACGTGTGTGGCGGCGGTGGCACGGACGGTGAGGCGGGTCCTGTTTGACGGCCGTTAGTCTCCCGGGGAGCTCGCCAGCCTTTTCTTTTCCCTTACCGGGCGCCCTCGAGGTGAGGCGGAGCGGGGCCTCGAAGCAGTATCCTCCCTGGGAGCTGTCCTTCCCCAGTGGAGGTCCCCTTGCCCGCTCGGTATCCCCGCGGTGGGGTCCGCTTCCCTGTGCGGATGTTCCCGCGGTGGGGTCCCCATCCCTGTTTTGTGTCCGCGTTGTGGTTCCTGGTGTGTCCTCGCGGTGGAGTTCTCTTCCTGTGGGGTGACTCCCCCTCGCTAAGCTCCCCTCCCTGTGCGTCGTCCTCATGGTAGGGTGGCTCGAGAAAGGCTCTGCAGAGGAAGCAAATCCTGGCCTCAGAGCCCCGAAGTTTGACAGTCTGAAGACTGAGATTGGAGCCTGTGCCGTTCTGCCTTCAGATTTTGTTTTGTCCTTTCTGACAGGTTCTTTGTTGGGTGTGCTTTGCCAGCTGGCTGGGTGCCACTGTCCGGGTTGCCCTCCCAGAGAAGGTGGTAGGAGAGGTGATAGTCTTAACATTGGGATTGTCAGACGATCTTAATGTGTGTCCACCAGAGTGGCTGGATATCCATTCAAGTTTAACACCCAGGTCTGTGATTCAGAATCACAGCAATTTTAATGTCAGTAGAAATGTTAAGGATGATATGTCAAAACAGGACAAGAAAACAAACACAGACAAAGTCATATACACCGTGGAATCTCCGCTTATAAGGAAATGTGAAGAAAAGAATGAGGAAACCAGCCCCCTTAAAAGTGTTTGCTTCTCACATCTTTATGTTTTTCTGTCCTGCCCAGATTTTTACATTGGTACTGGTTTCATAATCTGAAAAAATAGAAGAAAGAAAAAGTGGTTACAATATTATTACATTTGAAAGAGAAGTGAAAAGAGATGCATTGTGTACAGACAGAGAGGAATTATTTACTGGAAACTCACCATGGACTTCAGTGTTTTTCTGAAAACGTGGGAATGGGGAGTGAAAAGTTCTAAATGGTGGGTTTTTTTCACGTCTATGAAGTGGAAGTCAAATAGCTCAAATCAAAGGGAACAAATATTGGTTGTATCCCCACATTTGCCAGGTGCTCAGCAAATAGCTCCACAACTAGGATGGTGCTGGCACTGGGATGGTGCTGTAGAGTGGACAGGATATGGGAAGTGGTCAGGTCACAGGTAGACATCTTCCATGCCCACATCTCCCTTAAGGTCAGCTTTTCCCACGCTTGAGTCTGAAAGGTTTGTGCTTTTGTTAAGGAACTTAGAGTCCAAGTTCAGGCTTCTTTCAGGTTTATTAGATTAAGCATCTCAGACACTGTTCAGGTGCTCACCTGGCTGTTGAAGGGTAGGTTTAGTGCCAAGGTTTTTGCCTGCCTAATGATCTTCCTTGTACGCAGGCTGCCTGGGGTATGACACGTGGGCTGATCCCACCTGCTCATTGGCCATGAAGGAGACAGACCGGGAGGCTGTGGCAACAGCAGTCCAGAGGGTTGCTGGGATGCTCCAGCGCCCAGATCAACTCGATAAGGTGGAGCAGTATCGCCGAAGGGAAGCTCGGAAGAAGGCCTCTGTGGAGGCCAGACTGAAGGTAGGAGGCCTCAGATATCATGTGCTGAGTTTCTGGTTCCTACTTGATGTCGTGTGGTAATTTTTCTAAATTATAGACTTTGTGATGAAATGGGAGGACTTAGAGCTGCACTTTACCTCCTTAGCAATTCCTTCCAACAATGTAGATTTACAAAGAAGACGGAGGATACTGAAAACACCACAGGAACTTTTTCAGTGCTCTGGAAGAATCAATTTAACTTTTAAAACAATACCTATTTGTTTATTGAAAGCTCTTCTGCAGAGTGCCACTGAAGAGAATTCTGTTTCGATCATTTCAACACCTGTGATAGAGGGCTGACCATGTGCTGGCATTATGAGGTAGTTTCTTTTTCTTTTTTTTTTTTTTTTCCGGGACCGGGGATCGAACTCAGGGCCTTAGTGCTTAGCAGCAAGCACTTACCCCACTGAGCTGTACCTCCATGTGCTGGCATTATGGTGGAAGAGAGTGAGGTGAGGCATGTGTATTAAGAGTTGTGGTGGTGATACTCTCCTGTAGTCCCAACACTCTGGATGCTAATGCAGGAGAATTTCTTGAGCTTAGCAGTTCAAGGCCAGCCTGGCAACATGGGTAAGACCCCCATCTCAAAAATTAAAAAAATAAAAAACTGCGAGTAAAAAAGCTAGTAGATGTAATAAAAGTTAGAGTACTCTCCAAGCTGCACACAGCCTTGGCTTTGAGCCTAAGCACCTCTGCCCTCAGCACACATACAGTGTGTGAAAGCAAGAAAGGCAAGAAGGTCATTCTTTTTCAAAGTATGGTATGATTTGGAGGACTTTTGACTTAACTGATACCAAGAAGTGAAATGTTACTAATTGCTTACCAGTCCAATTGTTCAAATACAAGATACAAAAAATTGCATTCATTCATTAATTTTTATAAGCTAATGTAAAAATATAAAAATGACTATTTTATCAAATTTATTCAATACAAGAATCAACTGGTTGAAATGACATCTGCCTAACACAAAGGATAGTCAGTATGTAAACAAACTTGATGCCCAAGTAAAGCTCGAGGTAAACTATTAAGTGGTTAAATTAGACAAGTTTGGTATAATTATAAGACATTAAAATGACAATCTGTTATCATTGACATGCAGCAGAATGTTTGTAGGTGTTTTAGAGACTGCTTTTGAGTAAAGTTACCTCAGATTGCTAGGCAATGAGTTCTTCCTGCTGAAAACCATGCAAGTGCCTAGGGGACAGCAGGCTTGCTGCAACCATAGGATTGTTCACTTGGATTAACAAGGCACCCAAAGACTGCACTTACTCTGAGACGTCAGCTTTGCACTAGTTTAAGCAATCGTTTAGACCTAACTGCATTTTTAGCCTGAACTTTTATCTGTTGTAGAATTTGTGAGATTAATTAGCAGTTGTCAGCGGTAGTAGTAAATTAGAAACTAAAAGTAGTCATGATCATACTTGGATATTTCTAAACACAATATAGACTCCTGAATAAGTCATTCCTGCCATGGATCGTGCTGCCTGGTCAGCCCTTGCCTTCTGTTTACCTGTTGCTATTTTTCCATGTCCCTACCTGTGGTGGGCATTTCAGTTGGCTCAAGGAATGGATCTGAATCTCAAATATACTGATCAGCATAGCTGCCACTATCCTCCAGCTGAGTTTGGTCTGATAAATGGTAGGAGCCTCCACTCCAAAGCTGATGAAGTCCTGACCATTTTCTCTAGCTAGGTAAAGCCTGTTGGGAAACAGATGCCAGAGGAGATTGGGTGGTACCCTCTACAGATACCATTTAGGGTGGCCACATACTTCCTGCGTGCCTATAGTGGTACCCAATATCATGAGACCATGAGGCTGGACAGGGAATGTTACAAGGTTTTTTCATTGAAGCTTTTTAAAGAAAAAATTTTATTAATGCATGTTTGTAGTACATAATGATTACATTTTGGGAAGTTTGTACATGTGCATAACACATCTCAATTCTTTCTTTGATTTTGCCCTCCTCCCTTTCCAGCCCTTCCTGCTCCCTCCAACTCTTGTCCCCTTCCCATTTGCAAATGCTTTATTTCTATTTTTATCCACTTTTTCTAAAATTTGCTTTCCCCTTCCCTCTTCTCTCCCCCATCTTTTTTCCCTTTTCCACTTGAAAAATATCTCCCTATTTCTTATCATCTGTCTTTTATTTTGCTCTTTATTTCTATTTTGGGATTCCCATATAAGAGAAACCATATGATATTTAAACTTGTGTGTCTGATTTATTTCACTTAACATTGTGGTCTCAAGGTGCATCCATTTACCTACAGATCACTCAAATTTATCCTTTATGGCAGAGTAGCACTTCATTGTATACAAATACTACATTTTGGTTATTCATTCATCTGTTGGGGGTATATAGGTTGTTTCTAAGATTTAGCTATTATATTGTGTTGCTATAAACATGGGTATGCATGTATTATTGTAAAATGTCTTTAACTCTTTCAGGAAGAGTCCAAGAAGGTGAATACCTGGCTCAAATGAAATTTCTAGTTTTAGTGTTTTGAGAGATTTCCATTCAGCTAATCTGTATCTTTTGATTGGCAAATTGAGACTTTTTACATTGATAGTTCAAACTGGTAGGTATTGACTTATTCCTCTCATTGTATTCTTTTCTGCTGCCAATTACCTTACTTTCTCTTCTACTTAATTGTTCGCCCTGCCTGGTACATTCATTCTATTAAGTTTTTGGCCTTGTTAGGTTCATTGTCTCTTTCTAGGACAGCCTTTGAGAATTTTTTGAATTTTTTTGCTTTGGTGGTCATAAATTTCTTTAGGTGTTCTGTGTCATGGAAATATCTTATTTCTCCATCACTTCTGAAGGATAATTTTGCTGATGTCTGAGGGATTTCCATAATGATCTCCATAGTGGTTGTACTAGTTTACATTCTCACTAACTATTTATTTATTTATTTAGTCTTTTTGAGACAGGGTCTTGCTATGCAGACAGGCTGGCCTTGAACTCACTTTGTAGCTCAGGCTGGTCTTGAACTTGCAACATTTCTCCTGCCTCAGCCTCCCAAGTGCTGGGATTACAGGCATGGGCCACCACACCTGGCCTCACTAACAATTTAAAAGGTTCTTTTTATCCTCCAGCCTTTCCAGCGTATGTTGTTGTTTGGTTTCTTGATAATGGCCATTTTTTCTGGAGTAAGGTGGTACCTCAGTGTTGTTTTAATTTGCATTTTTGTAATGGCCAGGGATATTGAACATTTTTTGCATGTATTTATTGACCATGTGAACTTCTAAGAAGTGTATTCAGTTGCCCTTTTTTTATTGGATTTTTTATTTTAGGAAGTCTAATTTGTTTTGAGTTCTTTATATACTTAGGTGTCAGTCCTCTAAGGAATAGCTGGAACAATTTTTTTCCCATTCTGTAGGTAGTCTCTTCACTCTGCTAGTTGTTTCCTTTGAGGTACACAAGTTCTTAATTTGATAGGATCCCATTTCACATTTCTCTCTGCCCTTCTTTATATCCTGTAGATTTCTGTGGTGATCTCTCTGAGAGGTTCCTTGTTGTAAGCTCAGTCTATGGCAGCTGTCCAAACTAACACATGTCTCTGCTCATGTTGGTAGACAGGGAAACAGTCAGACCACTGTTATCCTTTAGATGTAGGCAGTAGGTTGGGGACTTAAGTAGACTACTGGACTCCATGCCATCACCTTCAGATCTAGCCACCTCTGAAAGCCAGACCTCCTGAACCAGTCCTCAGAATAGAGGCCCATTGTCCTTTCCTGGCATGCGCTTGAACTTGCCCAGGGGATCTCTGGGGATCTATGTCTAGCCCTCACCTTCTTAGTCTGTCTCTCATGACTGTCTCTCCCCCAGTTGCTGTGGCAGGGTAACAGTTTCAGTCCTGGAGTGAAGCTGTAGTATAGGTATTCTGTGGCTCAGTTCCACACAATCAACTCCTTTCCGAAGCATGGCAGGGGCTGCACTGGTTGTTTTCTCCAACTTTGTCGTATCCTGAAGAAGTTACCCTCTGCGCAGAGCCCCATACTTTTTCTTTTTTTTTTTTTTTAAACACCAACATGTGTTTATCTTGGGGTTAGCAGTGCTGGCCCATCTGTTTTTCCCTGAAGCAACGAGCTCTTTCAGGCTTAGTTCTTCTACTGGGCATTGGTCTCTTTGATCAGGTCAGTTGTTTGTTAGGTCTGTGGCTCTGTGCTTTTCAGTACTGTTTGCAAAAATGAAGTAGCTCCAGTTCCCAAGGGAAATTAGGTGGACTCCAATTAAGATTTTCTATTCTGGACTTTGGCCTTGTCCACAATCAGGTCTATGGGTTGATTGATACTTTGCAGCCCTATGCAGAGGGGAAACAAAATGCAGAGCTGGCTCAGAATTGCCAGTAGCATTGCCAAGGCACAGAATCCATGGATGTGGAGCTGGTCAGGGGTCTGATCCTGCATTCAGTGGGGCTGTGGGGCATGTGTTTGTTCCATGGGGCATATTGAAACTTTAAAATGCATAATTGTTCTTTGCCCAGGCAGCAGCAAAAGAAAAAGTTACCATGGGAATCAAATCCTTCTTAAGTTTATTCTTTTTTCTGCTGTTGACAAATACCACCTGCATGGTGTCTCCCCTTAGGCTGCAATCCAGTCACAGCTGGATGGGGTGCGTACAGGCCTAAGCCAGCTCCACAATGCACTTAATGATGTCAAAGACATCCAACAGTCTCTGGCTGACGTCAGCAAGGACTGGAGGCAGAGCATCAACACCATCGAGAGCCTCAAGGATGTGAAGGATGCAGTGGTACAGCACAGCCAGCTGGCCGCTGCTGTGGAGAACCTCAAGAACATCTTCTCAGGTGAGTACAGACAGCAGCTAGGGGCTGCTGGAACTTTCTCAATGGTACGTTCTCGTGGTTCACACTTGTTTTCCCTCTAGATGTGGGGAGCTCTGTAGGTACTGTAGAGGCAAATCCAGCAATTTTTTTTTTTTTTTTTTTGCGGTACTGGGGATCGAACTCAGGACCCTGCGCTTGCTAGGCAAGCGCTTATTCCACTGAGCTATATCCCCAGCCCTAAATCCAGCAATTTTGTGCAGTGCATTTCTTAGGCTGTCCTAGAGTGGAGAATAACCTTCTTCCTGTCTGCTCACCTGTTTCTCTGTCTAAATGTGGGTAGGAAAGATGTCAGGAAAGTGCAGGCCAGCAGAGAGCATGCAGTTCTCTGTCAGGACAGAGTACAGAAGTGGACAGCCCAGCCAATACTGTTGCAAAGAGGTAGCTATGGATGAGTGGAACAGCAGAGAAGGAGCCACACACACACTATAAAGAGGTTGGGGCAGGGGGAGGGGCAGACTGAGGTGAAGGTGAGGGTCTAACCTGAGGTATAAGGGTAGGAGAGCACCAAGCTCAAGTTGGGGAATGTGGGTGTGAGGGCCACAGAAAAAGGTAGGGCAGGGTGGTCTCAGTTACGTGGACTGGAACAGACCCAGCATGAAAGGAGGCAGAGGACTGGCACTTGCAGAGTCATCTCTCTGATCCCAGCTAGTGGGATGTGGTGCTCTCTAGCCCATCATCAGGCAGTGTCAGCTGTGCCTGCATACTGGCCGCATATCATAAGTCGGGAAGTGTTGCCTCCTCTGCAGTCTGGGAAGGTTTGAGAAGGATGGATGTTAGCCCTTTAAATGTGTGGTGAATTCACCAATAAGTCTGGCAGGTATAGGGTTTTTCTTTGTAGGGAGATTGTTGATTGCTAATTAAGTAATTAGTAATTAATTAGTAATCAACAATCTTTCACTAGCTGTAGATCTATTCAAATTTTCTGTTTGTGGTTCAATCTTGGTAGGCTTTATGTTTCTAGAAACTTGTCTATTGAGTTCTCCAGTCTGTTGGTGCAACAAGTTTTTAATGTGCTGTCTTTACAGTTCTCTTAGTTTCTGAAGATAGTTATGTCCCCACTTTCAATTTTGATTTTATTAATTTGAATTTTCTGTGTTTTTTCCCCCTTGGTCCATCTAAAGTAACACTTTGCCAATTTCAGTGATCTTTTCAAAGAACCCATTTTTATTGATTTTTATTTTAATTGTTTTTGTGCTCTGTTTTGTTTATCTTGCCCTAGTCTTTATTATTACCTTTCTTCTGGCTTTTGGCTTAAAATGGTACTCCTTTAAAAGCTCCTTAAGTGGTTAGATTAGGTTGTTCATATGAGATCTTCTTTAGGGGGAGTATCAGGAATAGATCTCAGGACCTCACATTTGCCAGGTAGGTGCTGCACCACTGAGATAAATCCCTAGCCTGAGATATTTTTTAAATGAAAGCATTTCTAGATAAACATTTTATGTTTTAACACTGCTTGTACTGCATTCCCTAAGTTTTGATATGTTCCATTTTCATTTTCATTCTTTGTTTTATTGGGGTTTTTTTGAGACAGGGTCCCACTATGTAGCCCAGGCTGGCCTCAAACTTGCTGAGATCCTCCTGACTCAGCCTCCCAAATGCTGGGATTACAGGTGTGCAACACCATGCCTAGCTTCATTTTCATTCTTATTCATATTTAAATTTCTTTCCTGATTTCTTACTTGCCCTATTAAGAGTGTTGTTTAATTTCCACAGATTTGGATTTTTCAGGTTTCCTACTTTTACATATTTCTAATTTCAATTTTTTTTTGGAGAAGATACTTTGTATACATGTCTTTAAAAAAATTCTGAGACTTAATATATGATGTAAATATACTCTGTCCTGAAGAATACCTGATTGTGAAGCATGTGTGCTGTCTTGGTACATTTCATCTTGTTGCTCCTGTGTGTCATGTGTCTGTTAGGTGAGGTTGTTTATTGTGTGGCTCAAGTCCTCCATTTGGCTACTTTCTGCCTGCCTGTCCCATCCATTATTGAGTGGAGGTATTGAAGTCTCCAGGTTTCATAAAAATATATACACATATGTATATACATGTATGTGAGGTATGTATATATGTATATTTTCACATTCCCAGCTGTCCTTGAACAGTATGTAGCCCAGGCTGCCTCAGTCTCCTCTGAGTGCCCAGATTATAGGCATGCACTACCATCCTGGACCCACTTTATATATTTTAATGGTCTCTTAGTAAGTCTGTAGAAATGTGTTTAACTGTTATAATTATGTAATTGTTTGGAACCTTACTAGGTGGAACCTTTTGTCTATAATGGCCTTCTTTGTCTCTTGTTAGGTTTTTGACTTAAGATCTGTTTTGTCTGATTCTACTATAACCTCATATTCTCTGGTTACGTTTGCCAGAAGTATCTTTCAGCCTTTTTGTCTCTTCGACTTTAAGCTCAGTCTCCTGTAGATATATATATATATTTAAAAACCCATTCTTTTGATTGGAGCATTTAATCTGTTTAAGTTTAAAGGAGTTACTCCCTAGGTTCAATTCCAAGTACTCAAAAAAGAGTGGATAAAAAATGAAGAATTACTCATAGGGACTTATGTCATTTTGCTGTTTATTTTCCATATGCAGTGTAATTTTTTTTGCTCCTCATTTCTTGCATTAGTCTTTTAGTGTTTGTTATTTATTTTTCTTCAATCAGATTTTACTGGTACACTTCAGATGTACATAATGATCACATTCGTCATAGAGAATTTATACCTGTGCATGATAAAACTTGTTTTTTCCCCATTCCCTTACTCTCCCTTCAATCCCTCCTCCCTTCCCCATTTACAAAAGCTTTGTTTCCTTTTTTCCTTCTTTTCTCATTTTTTTACTTTTCCCTTCTTTCCATTCCTCCCTGCCCCTCTTTGGTGGCTTTAAGGGTTTTGTTTTTGTTTATTTGTTTTTTTAGAAAAGAAACATTGTAATTCCCTTTTCGTTTCTTTGGTGTGCATTTTGTAGCTATTTTCTTTGTGATTACTGGGGAAATTACATTTAACACCCTAAGGTGTGTCACTGGGGTTTGAATTTATATCAGCTTAATCTCAGTAACATACAAAGATTGTTTTTATCACTCCCTTCTTTTGGTTGTTGTGCTATAGTATCACATCTTCGTACACTGCATGACCAAAAACAGACCAGTAATTGTTTTCATAAAATACATTGAAAGCAAAATGTGGAGTTACAGTCTAAAGTTACAGTGTTATTAGGATTTAAACCAATTTTCAATGTGTTATTCTCTTAAATTATATAGAAAACAAGAAGCTGGGTTATAGTATTATACTAGAGTTTATAATTGCCATTATATTTGCCTCTGTTTAGATCTGTATTTCTTCATATGCCTTCCAGTTACTATCCATTTACTGCTTGCAAGTCTCTGTGTTGTCTTTTTATTTCCCCCTGCAGGGTAGGCCTAATGGTAAGGAGCTCCGTTAGTGTTCAGTTATTTGGGACTGTCTTTAATTTCTCCCTCACTGATTTTTTGGTCTTCTTCTTCCCAGTGGGGAACATAATAGGCAAGTGCTTTCCACAGAGCTATACTCTCAGCTCTGCTTTCTGAGTGATAGTTTTGTTGGTATAAGATTCTTAGTTACAGTGTCTTGTCTTTTTTATTTTGCATACATCATCCCGCTACCTTCTGGCTTTCAAATTTTATAGTGAGAAATCTAGAGCTATGACTGTACTTAGGAGCCCTGGTACGTGATGAGTTGTTCTCTCTTGCTGCTTTCACAATTTCCTCTTCATCTTTGTCTTGCACAAGTTTGATTTAATAGTGTTTTGGTGTGTCTCTTTGCTTGTGTCATTGGGAGGTCATTGAGCTTCCTGGATAGTTAATATATTTATGTCCTTCATCAGACTTGGAAATTTGCAGCCATTATACCTTAAAACATTCTCTCTTTTCCTTTGGAGTTCTCAGTCTGCTGGTCTGCTTCATAGATCCACAAGGACCCATGGGCTCTGTTCACTTTTCTTGATTTTTCTTTCTTTTCCTCATATGTGATAATTTTTATTGTTTTGCTCTCACACTTACTGTCTCTTTCTCTGGCCTACTCAAATTTGCTCTGAACCCTTCTTATAAACTTTCATTTTAGATCTTGTACAGTTAGTTCCAGTTTAAATTCCCTGTCTCTTTATTGCTGTTTCCATTTTGTTTATACATTGTTTTCTTCATAATTTACTTTAGTTCTTGAGCATCTATAAAAAGTGGTTTTAAAGTCTGTCTGGTAGGCTTCCATCAGATCTTTTTCAGGGATGATTTCTTTTTTTTGTCATTTTGTTAGCTTTTTTTTTTTTTTTATGGTACCAGGGATTGAACTCATCACCTTGTGCTTGCCAGGCAAGCACTTGGGCCAGTGAGCTATATCTCTGGCTAAAAAAAAAAAATCTATCTTTTTTTTTTTTTTTTGGTACTAGGAATTGAACTCATGACCTTGTGCTTGCCAGGCAGGCACTGTGCTGCTGAGCTATAGCCCTAGCCTATTCTTATTATTTTAAGCCTATTTTTTTCCCCCATAAGAGTCTTTAGAGGCTTCTATGCTGGCTCCTGAGAACTGGCAAAAGTTAATAGGAACCTTGTACAACTGCCTGCCACAGGATGGAGGTGGAGGTGGGCAGTGAGTGGGTAATAAGTGGAGGGCTGTATTTTCCAAAATTAGTCCAATGTATGATCCAGGCCTTCCTGTGAGAGTTGCCAGCCTTAATAGACTCCAGAGTTCAAAACAGTAATGCCAGACAGATTCTACCAGTATAGATGCCCAGCCAGGGAAACAGATGTTTGGAGTCTCCCTGAACCTGGACATGGCCTTTGATGTGCTTTTTATGGTACTGATTTGTCCCTTATCTGTAGTGCCTGAGATTGTAAGGGAAACCCAGGACCTGATCGAGCAAGGGGCTCTGCTGCAAGCTCACCGAAAGCTGATGGACCTGGAGTGCTCTCGGGATGGATTGATGTGTGAGCAGTACCGCATGGACAGTGGGAACACGCGGGATATGACTCTCATCCACGGCTACTTCGGCAGCACACAGGGGCTCTCCGATGAGCTGGCAAAGCAACTGTGGATGGTGCTGCAGAGGTCCCTGGTCACTGTCCGCAGAGATCCCACCTTGCTGGTCTCTGTGGTCAGGATCATTGAAAGGGAGGAAAAAATTGACAGGCGTATACTTGACCGAAAAAAACAAACTGGCTTTGTTCCTCCTGGGAGGCCAAAGAACTGGAAAGAGAAAATGTTTGCCATCTTGGACAGAACCGTGACAACTAGAATCGAGGGCACACAGGCAGATACCAGGGAGTCTGATAAGATGTGGCTTGTACGTCACCTGGAAATCATAAGAAAGTATGTCCTGGATGACCTCATCATTGCCAAAAACCTGATGGTTCAGTGCTTCCCTCCACATTATGAGATCTTTAAAAACCTCCTGAGCATGTACCACCAGGCCCTGAGCACAAGAATGCAGGACCTAGCATCAGAAGACCTGGAGGCCAACGAGATTGTGAGCCTGCTCACATGGGTCTTGAACACCTACACAAGGTAGAACCTCTGTGCTTCTTTACGTGGAAACCGCCGCACAAACATATTGATAGGCAGTTTGCAGTCTCCTGAGTCTAGCAGTGGGCTTTGCTTTCTGGTTTGTGGAAGTATTTCTCATCCACTGGTTGGACACTTACCTAGAAGTCAGGCCCAGCCTTTGGTTTGGATGTGGCCTTCTTTGGGTGGTGTCTGTGCTCTCAGCCTCAAGTGCCTTGATAAGTGCACTTTGTGTCAAGCTGTTTCTGTGTGTAGGCTTTGTTCCTCAAAGTGACATCCTGAGACAGATGTATGTTCCCTGTTCTTCAGGTGAGAGTATTTGGCTTCAGGAGGCAGTGTGACTTTTACCTAATCAATGGGCTGGTGAGACCATCATTTTTGACTTGCCTTACCAGTACACCATGGCAGTTAGCCTTTCAAAAAATAAAGAGCTCCAAGCCAGGTACAAAGGAGCATATCCATAGTCCCAGCACTCAGGAGGCAGAGGGAAGAGGATTGCTTGAACCTAGAAGTTAGGAGATGATCCTGGACAATAGAGTGAGACCTGAGACCAACTCAAACATAAATAAAAACAATGACAAGGATATACAATTCTAGAAAAATCAGTCCTTTTGCATTTTAGCATCAGATTTTGTTACAACATATGAGGGAACATTAGTCACTTTATGTCCTAGCATTTGAAAATTGACCCATTGGTAGGGTCTACTGAAATTTTGTAAGATTAGGTCATTGAAATGTTACTTAATTTTGCATGGTCTTATGAATAGGAAACAATATTAAGTGGTATAATCTAATACTTTTATGATTTTTTTCATACCTTGATGCTGCTGTGGTGAGATGAAGATTTTCTTAGCAGTGAGTTTTTTTTTGTGGTTTTATAATTTATTTATAACTGCTGATAGTAGAGAGTTTATACACTTCAATACAGAAAGATGTGAAGAAAAAGAAAATTTGAAACAGAAAGGCAGAAAGGGTAGTCATTGTTTCTTAGCTTAATCTTACTATGTGGCCGGAACATAGTACACAGTGTATTGTATGTGCTGACAGCCACTGGAGGTGGGAGAAGCCACAATTGTCCCCCTAGGTAGATGAGCAATTAGGGAACAGGATATGAGGTTGGGCCCTGGGTCCTGGCACCAAGTCCAAACTCTGAAGAGTGAGGAGTGTATGAATGAGGTTTGTGCAGTCTATGTTTTGGTTTTATATCTTTGCTGCCACACTGTGAGCTCTGTTCATACTATGCACATGGTCCCTTAATCCAGGCTTTCTCACACGTGATACTGAGATGGGGATATCTCTCACGTGTGTTCCTCAGGCCTGAATTTCTTCTACGTGTCCCTTGGGCTGGGCTCTCTCTCACATATGTCCCCTGAAACCTAGCTCTCTGTCGTGTATGTACCTCAAGCGGGGCTCTCTCCAAAGAATCTGTGCTGCCCCCTGGAATTCCTACACACTGAATGGAGCTTCTCAGCACAGAAATACTCAGATTAAATGAATTGTCAAATAATTGCAAAATTTTATGGAGCATTTTTCACTCAGGAAGATCTTGGATTTCTTTGTGTGTGTATTTTTAGGTGTGAATGTGAATTTGGACTTGACCCCAGGACCTTCTCATTGAACTAAAGCTCCAGCCTTTATTTTTTTGTCTTTTTTGAGACAGGGTTTTACTATGCAGTTCAAGCTGGACTTCAACTCACTTTGTAGCCCAGACTGGCCTCGAACTCACAGCAATCTTCCTGCTTCAGCCTCCCGAATGCTAGGATTATAGGTGTGCTCCACCATGCCTGGCACTCCAGCCTTTTTTATTTTTTAATTTGAGGCTAGGTCTAAGTCTTTAAGTTGCCCAGCATGGCTCAAACTTGCAACCCTCCTGCCTGAGCTTCTCAAAGTGTTTTAATTACAGGCTTGTACTAATATACCTGGCCTTGGATTTTACAGGTTGACTAGCTAGTAATAATATTGTTCAGAGTTTTTCTAAAATGTAAGCTTTTCTAAATTTATTTTTAAGAAATGTACTATATAAGTTCTTGAGTAATCAACTTCTAGACATGATCATTGTCTCTCCTAACCTCACCCCTTCTTTCTTGGTGGTATTCCAGATTGAACCCATAGCCTTCAAACTGAGCTACACAACCTAAATTCCCCAAGCTAGCCTCAGACTTAGTCTTCCTGCCTCAGCTTCCATAGTAACTGGGATTATAGACATATGCCACCATGCCCAGCAAAACTCTAGAATTTGTAAGAACCAAACTGACGCAGACATTGTTTTCCATGAAAATTTTTGCTCTGAGATTTAATTCATATTTCCTAGCATTCTGCACAGTAGACTGAATGAAGCTTTCTTGCTGACTTGTTTTCCATGAGTAAGACAATGTATGCTTTGCCAAGTCTGCATCCTTCTGCAGAGTTGTGATGGTGACTGCAGGGGCACATTCCCCAGGGCATGGTCTGGCTCATCAGTTTCTTAATAAAGCCAGACTAGCCTCCTGAATTCGAGAGGTCCTAGAGACACAGTGAGTTGGGCAGATGGGCCTCAACATCATGACTCTTTCCTGCATTTGAGCCACTGGCACAGAGGGACAAGACCAGCATCAAGGTGACATACATGGCCACATAGCCAGTAAGGTGACATCACATAGGACCCCCAAGACCCTTGACCCCTCAGCCAGCAAGTTGTATGTAGGCCCTGACTTGTCTCCAAGGTGGTTAAGCATCTGCATATAAATCAGCTTACCTAAGACTGTTCTTCCTGTGGTTCACCATTCACACCTGGATTTCACTGTAGTGTGGAGATGATGGGGAACATGGAACTGGCCCCAGAAGTAGACGTCAATGCCCTGGAGCCTCTGCTTTCTTCAAGTGTGGTCTCTGAGCTGCTCGACACATATATGTCCACGCTCACTGTGAGTGGAGCCATTGAACTGCATAGGGGTTATCTGTGGGATGTGAGCATGACCAGCGCCATACCATAGAGAAGGCCAAGCTACATCTGGGCCAGGCCCTCTGCAGCTGTCTTGGTTCTGTTTCTGGGGCTTGGCACGTCTATCTGTAGTTGGAGGCTGCTGGGTCTGAGGTGTCTGTTTTACAGACAGCAGCAGCCCCTGGGCTGGGGAAGCCAGCTTGTGTTGTCCCTTTGTCTAGGCTATGTGTGTTACTGCTTGCCAAGCTCTTAGCACTGAGTCCCAGTAGGGCATGGCAGTTTGGGGCATGGGAGGCCAGTCTTGTCTGCAGCTTCATGATCACCAGGCAGTCTCAGTAAGATGGAAGCTCAGTGTGTCTCTTTGAGTGACACTGGCATTCTGGCCTAGTATAAGGCTCCCTTGGGGTTGGAGAACTATTGGCACTGAGGTGATGAGCTGCATTGTCTATCTTAGGTGGCCTGAGCCTGGCCACATGCCTGCCTTGTTCTTTGGGTATCTGACTAATCCAGCTGCATCATCCATCATCATGGCCATCCACCAAGTCTCCTCTGTCCCTTCTCCTGTTTTACCTGCAGGGAGGGTTCTGGTCCATGTCCCTGGAGACTGGTGCATTGCCCACCTCCTCATGAGGTGCCCTGGCAACCTCTGAGAGCAAGAATTGCCATGATGCACTGTGTCTGGTTGGACAGCATGTGCCACTATAGCAAGAGCATTGTGTATAACTCAGTGCCTATTCTCCTTTCTGTTCTTCATGATGCCACACCTCTAGTCCAACATCATTGCCTGGTTGCGTAAAGCACTGGAAACAGACAAGAAAGACTGGAGCAAAGAAACAGAACCTGAAGCTGACCAGGACGGGTACTACCAGACAACACTGCCTGCCATTGTCTTCCAGGTGGGCGCCATGGACCTCCATGGTGTTACCTTTTGGGTATTTTGTAGGGTCTGTCAGTTTCACTGAGGGCCACATACGCTTCACTCTTTGTTTGTAGACATAAAGTTGTGGGAACTCTGTCCTGCTCTCCCTCTGTGTCTTTTTCTCTGGGGTTAAAAAAAAACTGAGGATCCAGGATTCTACTTAACAAGTAGTTTTGCCCTAAAGTGATCACTTTAGTTTTCCCAAGAAGTCTTTGGTTTTGAGCTGGGACCTACCTATATATAAAGGTTGTGCATGATGCTGCCTTTCTGAGTTTGCTTCTTTGAGATTTCCTCCTATTGTAAATGCCCGAGGTCTACCTTCAGAATGCAGTATAATTTGGTTTCATCTGGAGAATCTGGGGGAATCCTACAACATGTTGAAGGTACTTCCCTGTACACTAACTAGTCGCAGTTCTGGGGTCTGGCTCACCTTTTGATGCCTGCCCCTGCTGTGCCCTTCTCTGCTGCTGTGTATAGCACTGCAGAGGGTAGGAGCCTCCAGCCAGGCACAGACAAGACCAGTGGATATGCGAAGGATAGTGTCATTCCTTAGAAGTCCACATCCTGAAACCCTTGAAAGTGGCTGGTCATGAATCACTTTGAGGAGCATGCTGGGTGCTCAGATCCCCCACTTCCAGCCCTGCCCCTGTGACTCACAGGCCTCAGCCTCCATCCAGCTCCTTGTCCTCCCCGCTCACCTTAGCATCAGGGATGTGGTGAGAAAATATGCATCTCTCAATAGAAACCTGTCAGCAGGTGACTAGGAGAACATGTGCTTGGTTTCTTACCCACTGAGAAAGATGTTTATTTCACTTACTTTCTTATTTTTCAACTAGTTTCACTTTTTTCTTTGAGTTTGGATTTACAACTCCTAGTTAGCAGACAGGGTTTCATTAATTGGGAACCTGGACTATACATTTTCTTGTGAGATTGTGTCAGTATTTATAAGTTTTTCAACTTTCAGATGTTTGAGCAGAATCTCCAAGTTGCTTCTCAGATAAGTGAAGATTTGAAAACAAAGGTATTGGTTTTGTGTCTTCAGCAAATGAATTCTTTTCTAAGTAGGTATGTATTTTGGCTATTGTAATAATTTAGAAATTGTATGTTTTTAAAAATTAATGCCAAAAATGTATTGATCCTAATCTTTTAAAAGATAAGATAGTAGAGTCCTCTTTCTTTTTTTAGAAATGCAAATGAGTTAGTTCTTATAATCTTCCTTTTGCGTAGAAAATACATTCTCTTTGGGATCTCTAATCTGAGGTACTAAGAAGTCCTTGGCAGTATAGTCAGAAGTGCTAGCCATATGGAATTTGGCACCTTAAGCAGTTGTCTGTGACTAGAACTTCCCAGGGTGAAGGGTTTGCCCTCAGGAGAGTGGTCACCTCCCAGGGAGGCCCCCTGACAGGTACAGTTAGGAAGGGTAGACTGTCCCAGTGAGCCTTGCCCTCTGGATTGTTTGAAATGAAGGTTTTCAGACCTAGCCAGAAGAGAAAGAATAGCATGAAAAATCTGTTTATCCCAAAGCCACCTTTCCCACTGTCCTTGCCTGACCTGCTATCCTCCTGCCATTCCTCTCTGCTGCCCAGACATCGTGGCAGTCACATCCTGTGTCCTATGCTGTGCCTGTGGCACCATTGGTTCACACAGATAGGCTTGCCAGGCATTCTTAGGCCTCTGCTGCCCTACAGCCACTCTCTTCTCTTTAGGCTCCTTCAGATGGGCACATCACTGTGATGTCCAGGGTCCTGTGGTGACCTTGACTAGTCCTCTGATTGCCATCTGCCCTAGGGCCAGGACTACCCCAAAAGCTAGCCAAGTTCCTTGTTGGCTTTAAAGCTTAGTAGACATGGATTGGCTCTACCCTGACAGCTCAGTGCCAACCACCAGGCCTTTCCTTCAGTCTTGGTTCCTCCATTCACTGGCAGAGTCACATCCAGAGTCCTGTCAGTCTGTCCATTGGTTTAGAGCCCAGGTCCTTTCAGTAAGCCTACCACAGGTCACACTCCAGGTCTTTATTCATTTATGTGAATAAATGACCAATCCCAGACTAATCTCAGCTGAAGCACACTTAAACAGAAAGACAGAATAAATGTTTCTTTCCCTCTAAATGCCAATTTTCATATAGCTCTTTCTAACATCCAAAAATACATGCACAGTTCACTGTGCCGCTCTCCTGCTCCAATGTTTGAGAATCTCCAAGATAAGCTAAAAAATAACATGTGGCATCTCAGTTGTTTGTTTTCTTGATATATCAAGAATCTACACTTGGGATGAGGCAGGAGGATCATTGTGAGTTTGAGCCCAGCCTGGGCTACAAAGTGAGCTCAAGGCCAGTCTAAACTGCATAGTGAGACCCTGTCTCAGAAAGACAAAGAGTCTAAGTATTTTTTATGTCTATTTCTTCATATTCTTCAACATCGGCCAACTTCTCTGTTCTTCAAGCACATGTTAGCTTTATGTTTAGAGATATGTCTGGTGGTGGCGGTATGAGCTCCTTGTCAGGTAGATGTCAGCCTGGCACCAGGAAGGTATGGTGCCCCCAGTGATATTTTTTAACCCCACTGATATTTACATGGTCCCCAGGTACAGAGATGAGGCCCAGCTATACAAAGAGGAGCACCTGCGGAACCGGCAGCACCCGCACTGCTACGTGCAGTACATGATCGCCATCATCAACAACTGCCAGACCTTTAAGTATGCTCATAGGGCAGGAGGTGAGCGCTGGTGCCCAGGTAGCTGCTTCCCTGACCCAGGGTGTTTCATTGCAGAGAATCAATCGTCAGTTTGAAGAAGAAGTACTTAAAAAATGAAGCAGAGGAGGGCGTGTGTCTGAGCCAGCCAAGTATGGATGGGATTCTGGATGCCATTGCCAAGGAAGGCTGCAGTAGCCTGCTAGAGGAGGTCTTCTTGGACCTGGAGGTAGGCCTGGCTTCTTCCCTGCAGGCAGAGCCCAGGGGTCTCTGTACTGCCCTGTGGAACACTGTACCCTGCTTATGGATGCTGTGCATGAGTAAAGCTATACTCTGTGTCTGTATGAAGCAAGAGGCAAAGGGCCTCTTTCTGCTTCATATTACACCAGGCCCTGAGGTACAGCTCAGTAGAGACTCCCAGTAAACATCAGACATCCAGCCTTGGGATGAGTTACCATATAGAGTATGTAGAAACTCATCACAAAGTGCAGCTGAGCACCCTTCACACTACCACCTAGATGGCCTCACTATGGGACAGAGACACAACATGCACACACACATGTACAGACAAGAATCCCTTGTGCTTGTATGGAAGAGTAACGTGCAATGATGTAATATGCACACACACGTAAAAAGATCCCTCACGCTTATATGGAAGAGTAACGCACTTCAACAAGTACGGCTCATTATTTTGGGTCCTGTTGGAAATGGGTCATTTTAGGAGTGATCATTGTGCTGTAGTTAAGAGTGGAAATGTTCATAAGTGTCCAGTGCTGAAATGGTAAGGTACCTGGTATTTTCTCAAAAACCGTCTAGGAAAAAAGAAGGAAGTGTTTGTTTTTGTGATGTCTTAGTTCCTTTTCTTGTTGATGAGACAGAATACCCAGTGCCCAAAGTTAAGGTGCAAAGATTTATTTAACTCACAGTTTGTAGAGGTTTCAGTCCATAATTGGCTGGCACCAAGGCAGGGTGGCACATGGCAGAAGGGCAGCAGTTCATGGCAGTGGAAGACAGCAAAAGCAACAAGTAGGAACAAGACAAGCCTCTTTTTGTCCCTTATATTGTATGTAGTCTACCAGGATTAGGAGGGTACCAATCCAATCAGTGGATTGATCAAGTAATCACCCACCCTTAATCCCAACATTGCAATATGAACTAAATCACACAATCTAGATTCAGCAGCCTCAAGAAAAAACCTAAGACCAACTGCATGGGGTTTGGGGGGGACATCTAGACACAAATCATAACAGTGATTTTGAAATTTTAAAAAGGACATAGTAAAAAAAAAATGAATTACCTCTTCATAGAAAAAGACATTTCAGAGTTCTGCATACAAAACAGCCCAGTCTTATTGATTGTTGAAGAAACACAAATTAAGAGAAGATTATTTGTTGCTTTTTAGGAGATAAGAAATAAAAACATGCTGATAAATATTGAAGGGCACAAGAGAAGAAGTATGTTCTTGTGTTCTATGTAGAGCTGAATTGGTAGTTTTCTAGGGTAGTTTGGAAATACAGTTAACAGAGTTCTAATTGATGTACTTTTGACTGAGGAATTCCATTTTAATTTTTCCTACAAAATTATGCAGAGTCACTGGAGCACTATTTAAAATTGCAAAATATGAAAAATATTGAAATATCCATCAGTAAAGAATTGAGTAAACAAATTATGGAGTATCATTTTTTTGGCTTTTTGAGACAGGGTCTCACTATGCAGTTCAGGCTAGTCTTGAACTCACTTTGTAGTCCAAGCTGGCCTTGAACTTGCAGTAATCCTCCTGCCTCAGCCTCCTGAGTGCTGGGATTACTGACATGTGCCACTATGCCTGGCCCAAAGTATCCATATTTAATAAATATATGTTGTCATTAAAGGTAAAATGCATACATGCACAGATATTTACATGTCTGACCTGTCACTTTGCAAAGCTCATCACAAAGGTTGTATGTAGTATAAATCTGTGTTTAAAGGACATAGTATCACTCAAGGTGATGATTTCTGTGACCTGTCTCTGCTTTTCAGCAACATCTGAACGAACTGATGACAAAGAAGTGGCTGGTAGGGTCAAATGCTGTGGATACCATTTGTGTCACTGTGGAAGACTATTTCAATGATTTTGCCAAAATTAAAAGGCCTTATAAAAAGGTAAGACCTAGCACACTGCAGCCTCCCTCACTTCTGCTTTCCAATGCAATGTCAGCTTAGCTCTCTGGTGGTTGTGATAGACTTGGCGGCAGGGTTGGGGGGCAAGTGGCATTGGTGTCACGTGGTCTGGTGGTGGGAAAGTGGAGGCAGGGGCTCCTGAGTGATGTGATTGTGTTCTCCAGCCCTTCCCAGAACTCACTCAGCCTCCACTGAGGGTGGAGGAGGACAGGCCACAGACCTGGAACCCCTGTGGGTGAGGGTACATTGGTAGCACCAGAGACCTCCAGAAAGGCCAGTGAGGAGAAATAGCAGCTCCTCTCAGATTCTCCAGCACACTCCTGGCTTGAGGCCAGTGTCCCTGGCTGGGTAGTGCAAGTCCAGTGGGCACTCGGGAGCCTGCTGCCAACAGAGGAAAGAACATGTCCAATCACCTGCTGCATGCAGAACCTACACTGACCTCAGGACTGGGGCTCCTACCTAGCCATTGTGGTATCCCCCTTTCTGTGCTTTCTTTGTCTAGGCTTCAAGTGCCTTTTCTGTTGGTGTTATCAAAAGTTTTACTCTTCAGGGTTAGCTTTTGACCATTGGTTTCTGAGTTTTAGGGGGGAAATGGTTTAAGAGATCTGCCTCAACCCAGGCACTTCATGCAGTTTCCTCACTGACCCCAGCCTTCTGTCTTTGAGCCCCTTTTGTGAGCTGTATGTTAGCAGTTGTTCCATATATGAGCCATAACTTTGTTGTCTTGGTTACTTTTCTCTTGTTGCTGAGACAAAATACCCAATGCCCAAAATGAAGGAAGGAAAGGTTTATTTAGCTTACGGTTTGTGAAGGTTTCAGTCCATACTTGGCTGGTTCTGAGGCAGAGTGGCACCTGGCAGAGGGCAAACTGTTCAGGGCAGCAGAACACAGCAAAAACAACCAGCAAAAAGGGAAGAATGGCTGCAAGCAGCCTCCTTTTCTCCCCTACATTGTAAACAGCCTACCCCCACCCAGGGGTCGTGAACCTCTCACACAGTCTCCATGCCCTCCTCTTCCACAGGCTCAGGATGTTTACAAAGTAAGCACCCTGGCTTCCTGCTGAATCACATAGTTAACCTTTTAAACTTCCCGAATTAACACAATAAACAACATCCCAGCAGGGTAAGGGCATATCCTTTTCACCCCAAGATCTACAATTGCTGAGTTACTCAGCCAAACCTCCAGACTCCCCAAGTTGACACAATGTATCAACCATAACAGTTGTGTTCCATCTTCATTTCTGGTCCTTCTACCTTTTGTGCTTTTTCCTTGTCCAGTTCCTGACTTTTAAAGGGAAATCTAGCTCTTTGCCCTTAAAAGCTGCTTTAAACTGAATGAACTAATTTGGCCACTCACTGATGTTAGGAGGCCTCTGTCAGAGATTGGGGGGTGGCACTGGAACCAACCTCTACCTCTAGCTAGTTATTAGGACAGTAAAAGGAAACTTCTGGCCGAAATATACCAGGGCTTGGTGTATTTGTAGCTGGTACAGAGACAGCCCCAGGGTTTTTGTAACTCTAGTCCTCAGCCAAAGCAGAAATGCAGACAATTCTGATGAGCCAGCCTCTAGACTCTGCTGGTAACTCCTCACTGACACAGGGACATGAGCCCTCAGGTGATACTCAGCAGCTTATAGGTAGAGCCAACTTCTCTCCAGTGTCACCACCTCCTAACGCTGGGGCATCTAAGACTCTCTGGAATGTCAGCTTCTAATGTGGGTCCAGTGTTCACTACCCCACTGTGGATGAGTCACATGTATTTGTGGCCTAGGTCCATGCTACAGAGGGCCTTAGGAGGTGGCTCTGGCAGTACCCCTGAGGGAAACAGTGGACCTGCTATCACCTGGTAGTGAAGTCACATCTACCCTGTACCCTGGCCAGAAGGAGGGCCTTGAGTCCAGAGAGAGGCTATACATATGTGAGAGATGTGTGGATACATTGTGTGTATTGTATGTGTTGTATGTGGACATAGGTATATTGTTTGTGTGTGTTGTGTATGTATATGTATGGCATGTAAGTTGTGTGTTCATGTGTATTGTGTGTATGTGCAGTGCCTGTGTATATATATTATGTGCACCTGTATATGCTGTGTACATGGTGTTTGGTAAGTGTATATAAGTGCGTATGTGGTATGAGTGCAGGTGTGTTTATTGTACACCTGTGTATATTTGTGTGTATGTATTGTGTTTGCAGATCTGTGTTATGCATATATTGTGTGTACCTGTGTATATACACATGCTTATGTGTCTGTTTTGTTTATTTGTATGCACCCTTGTGTGTTGGATTCTGGTTTCCCAAATCCTCTCCCTACCTGAACATGGGTTGACTAAAAGGTCCCACACACATGCTGGGTACAGCTGCAGGGCACCTGCACTAAGCATCAATGGTTCCAGGCAACCCCCTTGGAGGGGAATTTTCTTCTGCTGTTAGCACAGCATAAGCATTAGGAATTGGACAGCCAGAGTCAGCCTTGTAGTGCCTTCTGCAGGTGGCAACATGGTGCAGTGGAGCGGCACACAACAAGCAGTGGTCATGTGGCAAGTTGGGGTCCCTGCATCTTTCTCCGAAGAATGCTTCACACACTAAGGTGGTCCCACACTTGGTGAATGTTTTATTTCCTGTGAAAATATTGACAAATACAAACCCCTAAGTTGAAACGAGTGGCCACCAAGTCCTCAGTGCTGCCTGAGCCTCACTTTGCTTCCTGTCATTTGGCACACAGCAAGGTGCTCACTGTGAGGCTGTGGTGAACACACTCCCTTAGGTTGAGGAGACTCCTCTTGCTGATTTTCTAGGGCTGATGTGTGTGAAACTTGGTTGCATTTACTATGCTCTGGTATTGTTTTGCTAAGTGCTGTTTCTGCACCTACTGAGATGGTTACAGTTCTTTGTCCTTGAACTGGATGGAGTGCTTTAAGCTGTTTCTGTGGCTTTGAGTTTGTTGGTGATGGTCTTCTACACACTTTACTGGGCCTAGTTGTCCAGTACCTCCCTCTTAGTTCTTTCTCCAACTAGTGATTTCCCTCTTAGTTCTTTCTCCAGCTAGTGATTGAGCTTGCAGTGGCCTAACAGCTGACTGAGGAGAGCTGCCTGTACTATGCCCGAGCCTGGCAGAATCTCCCTGGAACTTCAGAATGTTTTTCCTTCAGCTTGTCCTGTCCCAGACACTTCTGTCTTTTTCTATCTTTCTTCTCAGACTAGTTTTGGTTAACTAAGTTTTTCTAGGACTTGTACATTTTATTCTTCATGTGTCTGTGGCTGGTTCCTTGTCATTTCCAGCATGAACAATGTGCTCTCTGATTACCCATGATCAGCTTTCTTGTGAACACACCAGATACACAGTCACCATCATGAGTAACTCAGCTGACAGCTGCGTCACCAGCATCCTGGTTGAGGTGGTGTGGTTAGGACAGGAGCTCACTCACCTTTCACTGTGGTTGTTTACCTGTATGTGTTCTCTAAGAAGTGTGTGTGATCTGGGAATGTGGCTCAGCAGGGATCTGTTTTCAAGCTTTACACAGTGAGGTTGTTCTGTCCAAACCAGTTGAGGGGGTCATGGGCATTTCAGCATCCCTTCCTTGCTCTGGTGCTGGATGTGCCAAGGCTGTCCCAGTAGGGGTGTGAGGCTAAGTGCAGTGCTGCCAGGAGATGTTGCCTGTGTCCAGGCATGGAGCCTTCTCTGGATAGCCGCAGGTCATTGTGTCTTGCTTGTGGTCGCTGGTGATGTCTGGAGGCCTCTTCTGATTTAAATGGGCACCTTGTTATTAATGGGACCTCATTTGATTGATCATTTGGAATTCCTCTTTTATGAGGTGCCGTCACAATCTGGGCTGTCTGTGAAAGTTTTGATTTATTTGTAGGATTTTTGTGTGTGCTCTGAAATGAGTTTCTACCTGGCTGTGTACACTGTGGCTCTCTTCTCTTCTTTTTGTCTGTTTCTGTGATTGGCTGAATTATGTCTCCCTCAAAATGTTGAAGCTCTGGCCCATTCCTAGAACGGGGCTGTACTGGGAGGTAATGTTTCTAAAGAAGCAGTTAATGAGGAGAGGTCCAGTCCGTTGGAAGAGGAGGCTTCAGTTCTGAGAAGGGAAGACAAGGACACAGTTGCAGAATGACAACTGTGTGAGAGCACTCTGGAGAGAAGTCCCAGAGGAATCACCCCACTCACTTGTCCTTGGACTTCACCTCCAAAATGGGAAGGTGAATCTGTGTAGTTTGACCCCTACTGTGGGCTGTGTAAAACAGTCTGAGATTAGTAGTTTCTACCTCTTTTCATGGTTTCTTTGAAGGAATGTTGTCCTTGGTTTTAATTTAGTTAAAATGTATCTTTTCTTCTATGGTTATCCCTTTTTTGTTTCTTAAGACATCTTTCTTTACCTGAAGATGTGAAAATTATTTGAAAGTTGGCTATAAACCTATCCTGGAATAGAATTCTGCCTGCTTGTATTTCAGCAGTTATATTTTTATGTTTAAATTATAGTTTGGTTTTCAAACTTAATCTAATCAGTTTTGTTTCTTTTTGCCTATACTCATTTGCGTGGTTTTTTCCTTTAAGTATTTGTGTAATGGTTTTTAGTCAGTGTCTGACAACCTTTAGCTGACAGGTACCACCCCGTGTTGGAACATTGTATCTTGTGCTGACATGGTACACAGGTGTCACTTGCACATGCGAAGCTTGTTGTGGTACCAACACTGTGTATTTGTGACCTCCAGCCATGCTGGTGTATTTGTGACCTTCAGCCATTGAAGGAGGTGTTCCTCCATGGACAAAGTGTGCTCTTCCCAACATGGATTGGCCTTTGCCCATAGCAGTGTTTGGTGTGTGGTCCACAGCTGCCTAGAATGAAGATGTCAGCACAGTGCCCAGCCAGTGCCCAGTACTCTCCCTGCCAGGTTGTGGGAAGTAGCCAAAAGCTCACAGTGACATCTCAGATGTGCTTAATAGATTCTCTCCAAAATCTCCCACTATGTTGATGAAAACAATGTGCTCCAGCTGCCTATCTAAGCCTGGGTTTATTGGGCCAGTCCTCACTACCAGAGTGGCAGAGGTGCAGCTGAGTGTATTCTTTGCTAGAGGATGACGGCCGAGGCACACCGGCGTGTGGTAGTGGAGTACCTGCGGGCTCTCATGCAGAAGCGCATCTCTTTTCGGAGCCCTGAGGAGCGCAAGGAGGGTGCTGAGAAGATGGTCCGGGAGGCTGAGCAGCTGTGCTTCCTGTTCCGGAAACTGGCATCTGTAAGTTGCAGGCATGGCTGAGGGCATTGGGGCTAGTCCTGTGGACACAGAGTCCTGTGGTCCCGTGGCTGGTTATTGGTTTCCACCCTGGGACATGCAAGTCAATGGGTGGGAACCAGTCACAGAAGTGCCCAGCAGAAGACTAGTTCCGTCAGGGACAAGGGTCTGGATCCAGAGCCCTCCTGGCCCCGTGGGTAATAAATGCATTACCAAGAGGCTCATGCTATTAGCAGCAGCTGTTGATTTTTCAGGAAGTAGCCCATGGCTGTAGGGTATGATACCTACCATCCTGTCCATCCCCTGCCCTTCTCTCTTCTGTTCTGAGATACTGGTTGCTGCCCAGTGACCTGACTCCAGGCCCCCGCTGTGCCCATTAAAAGTCTAGGTTAGACCTCTCTTCAGCAGTATCAAGGTGTCCACAGGAAAGGCAGTACTGGCCAGAAAGGGGCTAGGGGAGTCAGAATAAAGGTATCTTCCTGTTCTGCAGACTGCCCCACACTCTGCTGTTTTCCAGGGGTTTGGCGAAGAGGTGGATGGTTACTGTGACACCATTGTTGCTGTGGCAGAAGTTATTAAGCTAACAGATCCTTCCCTGCTCTACCTTGAGGTCTCAACTCTGGTCAGCAAATATCCAGACATCAGGTAATCACTGTGCATCTTCATGGTGAGCTGGCCAGGAGTTAGGAAGATGAGCTATGTGCACACAAGGCAAGGGGGCAGACCTTAGCACCAGCTGAATATGGTGGAGGGTAGCCATAGTGATGGCTCTGGAGGTGAGGGCAGCGGTGTGACTACTGTGCTGTGTCCTGCCCACCCCTCCTATGTGCACAGACCTCTGCCTGAGTGGATAGACATCTGGGGCACAGTCTAGCTGCCAGTGTGGGCAATGATGGGTTTCGTGGAGAGGGTTGGGGTCTGGGAGCAGCTTGGACAGATGGTAGGAAATCCTGGCCTACAGTACTTGTGGGACCTACAGAAAGGAGTCTGTATGCCATGAATGACTGGGAAACCCTTCCATGTTTGTAACCTTGGGGTCTGGACCTGGCATCGGCCTGGCCTTTGTGATCCTATCCCAGAATCCTGCCCCTCCTTGAAGGATGAATGTAGCTGAACTCAGTCTGAGCCCACTCCTTGCAGCTTCAGCTCTAATGAGGGGAAGAGTGAGTTCTTGAGCCCTCCAGTGCCCCTAGAGGGACTGTCCTTGAATCTAGGGATTCTCAGAGCATGTGTAAAGCTTTGTGTGGTGGTGTGTGGAGAAATGGCCACCATAAGAAGAAAACCAGGAAAAAGGTGCCTTTGCATATCCACATGTGCCTCCCAGGGGTCACCTGTGTGGGATCAAGCGAGAGTAGGTGTGTGGGCTAATGCCTGTATCCCTCTGCCACAGGGATGACCACATCGGTGCACTGCTGGCCATGCGTGGGGATGCCAGCCGGGACATGAAGCAGACCATCATAGAGTCACTAGAGCAGGGCCCCACGCAGGCAAACCCCAACTACGTGCCCCTCTTCAGGGAGATTGTTGTGCCCAGTCTGAATGTGGCAAAGCTCCTCAAGTAGCCGGCCATCTGCTTGTGCATGTCCCTGAGGCATTGTGTCCCTGCTTTCAGAAGCATATTAAAGCAAACATCTCTCTCCAGGGCCGCCATTGGTGGTCTCAGCAACAACATGCCTGTCCTTTAATGTGCTCAAGCGTGTATGGGTGAGGGCAATGGGGTGGCTCCTGGGTGCCTGGTTCTGTGGGATTTTCTACCCTGATGTAAATGTGCTTTGTGAGGATGTCTTTGTGTGAAGCCTCAGTCACTTGTCACGGGAAATGTGTGTGGGTGTCCCTAACTCCTCCATCACGGGCCTCTCTGTCTGAGCATGCACACTCAGGACCTCTGCCACCTGATTAAAAGAAGTGAAAGCTAAGTGGCTTCTGCCTGGTGATGTACCATTCCCAGAAGCTGCTATTGCTGGGCCCAGCTTTGCCCTGGCTTTCCTGACTATCCTGAGGTCAGCTCCTTGGGCCTCATTACAGAGGAGCAACTTACCTGCTGGATGCAGGGAACCCCCACCCAGGTAAACAGAGCTGTCTGGAGCAGTGCTGGCTGTGTCAGCCACACCAGATGAAGAGTGCCAGGAGCATGTCAGTAGAAAGGGATATGAATGGATATTTGGAATATATTTCAAGATCTATATGTCATACTTGTTATACAGAATCCCTAAAATAATTCTTCCCAAACTCAGCCTTGCCTTTATAGCATCTGCTTTCAGTGGTAGCATCATTTTGCAGTTACTGTTTACTTTTTCCCTTTTTGTGGTGGTGCTGTGGATTAAACCCAGAACACTGTGCATGCTGGACAAGCACTCTACCTTTGACCTACTCCCAGCCCTTTTATTTTGAGACAGGTCTTACAAAATTGCCCAGACTAGTCTCAAATTTGCAGTCTGCCTTCCTCAGTCCCCTGAGTAATGGCAATTATAGGTGTACAAGGCCATACCTTGCTCGGTAACTTTTAATTTAAGCTACTTAAGAGAATTGCACAAGAATGAACAGTGAACCTGTGTCCTTGCAGACTCTGCACACCTGTTCAGCAGAGCAGTGCCAGTAGCTCCATGAGAAGAAAGATGTGGCCTGTGTCCTTCTGCACAGGCTCCCTGTATACACAGAGGGTCATCCTCCCTCCTCAGAACTCTAGAGTAAGTGAGAGATGGAGAGCATGGCAGGACCCATCCTGGGGAATGTTGTGCAGTGACAGTGTGAGCTGCATACCAGTGGCTACTCTGAGCATGCAGAGAATTCTATGTTTTCTCTCCATCTTTGAGATGGCACAGTTGATGTCCTGCTCTTCATTTCATCCTCACAAGCTAAGGAAAATTCACAAATCGGCCTTTGTCTCAGAATGGAAGTAAGTGAAACTTGGGAGAGTGATCTAGGTTCACAAGAGACAGAGCCACTCTGGTGACATCCAGCTGCTGCTAGTGGTTTGCCTTCTCTGTCTAGCCTGCAGTGGGTGCAACTTAATGGAACTGGAACCCGCCATGTTGACCATCATTATTTATTGTAAAGTACTTTGCTCCTTTGTGCTCAGATGTAGGCCATGGTAACTGCAGGCCCATGATGATTGAGCTCTGGCTGTATGGCTAGACAGAAGCACATTCGTGTCTACCTTTGGAGGCCAGATGTGCTGGCAGCCATGGGAAGGGCACTGTCTACTTCCTGGCACATGGGTATTATCCATCCTGACACCAGAGGAAGGTCATCTCCAAGCTGCTTAGGAGGGGACACCTGCATGCAGGCCAGAACAGGCTCATCCTGTGAGGAAGGTTGGTATCTGCTTCCTGCACAGTGCAGCAGGGGGCTATTACCAGAGAAGCCATGTAGAGGGCAGATGTCCCTGAAGCCTGGCCTGGAAGCATTGCAGTCCTTGTTGCCTGCAGCCCCACATTCCATGGCTCAGTTCATCCTCCCCAGGCCAGCATAGTGTCTGACAAGCCAAGAGAGTTCCTTGGTCTGGATCCAATGAGTTTTCCTTCCTGTCTGCTGACACAATGGTAGGTAATCTCCCTTCTCATGGCTGCGCCATACAGACCCATGGCCAGATCCAAAGGAAGGTAGAGAAACAGCCACCACGGCTCACCCTTCTCACTAGGATGGGCCAAATTGCACCCCACACACACATCCTGAAAAGTGGGCTGGGGTGTTAACCCCTGGAGCTCAAATGCTACTTTGTACAGAAACGGAATTAGTGCAGGTGTGACTGAGATAAAGTCACATAGGAGTGGGTGCAGGCATTGTGTGGGGACACAGTGGGAGGGGATGTGTGTTGTGGAGATAGGGTTAGAAGGAGGTGTCTACATGCCAGAGATGCCAGCATCCAGTGGAGCTGGCAGAGACCAGAGGACCACCCTTGTCACAACTGTGACCTTGTGAGCCTCCTACTGAGGTTGTCACATTGTGGTTCATTGGTTTAAGATGGCTGTGGGTCACTTCACAGCTATGCCTAGTGGCTTTCTCACAGTGGCCAGAGCCACCCCAAAGGCAGCATGGGACACATCTGTGTCAGTGTTAACTTCAATGCAGAGCAACACCTGCCTACCAAGAGAGTTTTCATGCAAAATGCCTTGAAATGTTTTAACAGAGTTGGTCAAGCAATCAGTCTTGGAGGTCGTGATGAGCTCCCTGTGCAGATGCTGCCACCGTGTATCTGGAGGGACATCTTAAGGCACATTACCCTGTCATCAGAATCAAGGGTTTGGCCAGTTACACTCAAAATTCGCCACTTACAAAATCCAACTCAATGGACAAAATTCTTTAAATTTCTTTTCATAATAGACGATTGTTATATAGTACATTGAATGCCGTAACAAAATTATTTTCAAGAAAAATACAGAAGTGAGAAATAGTAATTTTCTAAATTTGTGTACATTACAGTACCACAAAGTAGGCCAAAGTTCAGTATTAAATAAATAGATATTCTAATAAAAATTTTTACAACAGCTTCCATAAAGAAATACATTCATGGACTGTTTACATTTTTGTTTTACAAGTGACAGCAATAGCAGGGTTCTCCTCTCTGAAACACGGCCACAGTGCCCTCCAAGGGCATGAAGTGGATTCCCAGGACCAATTGCTTCCTTGTCTGAACTCTGGTTCCACCGTAGCTGTGTCTAGTCATGTAGTTCACACCTGCCTAGACAAGGCTGTCCCCGCTCAGAAACACTAGCATGAAGTGTCAAGGGGGCATCTGTCCCAGATTTTTCACCTGGCCCTTCTGACCCTGCAGTGGGAATCGGACCCTGCATCTCATGGCTTAGCTAGGTTAAGGCAGCTCCTGCTGTGAGCAGGGTAGCCACTTGGCTGCAGGACTGGTGGGCTGCTCACCTCTCAGAGCATCCCATGTAAGGCTTCCCAAGTTGCACCGGCTGTCTGTGCTGCTGGCTGGTCTCATGTTTGAGAACGAACAGCTCCTGGAAACCAGAAGTCCTGCCCTCCCTCAAGAGGATTGAGCTGTGATTCAGTGACAGCAGACAGTTCCAGTGGAGGGACAGCTCTGAGGCAGAAGCCAAGAGGCTTTTGTGTTGAACAAATTAACTGGTTCCATTCAGTAGTGCCATTGTGAAAGGGAAATAGTATGCTTTTTCTGTCCGGGACTTACCATGTGGCATTAACACCAAGTGCTGCCAACCCCTTCTGAACCCCAAGAATGTGAGCTGTCAGCCTGGACCCTGAGACAGGGAATTTAGTTTTCCTGAGCAGAGAGCTGGGAGTGGTTTGTTTTCAAAAAGCCTCCAGGAGGGCCTTTGCCCCCTCTCAGCCCCTCTGGGTTTTCCTCAATGGTCTGGGTGCAGCAGAACTGCCTTGTGCTCTGAGGGTAGGAGTTGGGCACCCACCTTTCCCGGCTCTAGGCCAGGGCTCTCCTTGGAGGCTCAAGCTCTAGGTCACTTCCCACCCTGGGCCTTACCTGCAAGGACCATGGGGGCCCAGGGCAGCCCACAGTAGCTCCGACAGACTACTTGGGCACCCCTCCAGCCCTGCCCCAACCTGGTCCTCGGCTACTACCTCAGTGCCAGGAGGGACAGAGACCTTGTCTGTGGGGACAGGGCAACCCCGAGGTTTGGACGTGCGGTCAGCTGCTGTCGACCAGAATAAAGATAGGCCGCCGAAGCGGAGATAATAACGCAACAGATGCCCCCAGTCAGGACGACTGGCATCACAGAACCGTCAATGGTGTCTTGGCGCCCATGTTCCCACCTCGCGGGCCACCTCACAACCCAAAGGTGCACAAGGACCGTTGGCTCCACATAACCTGGCGACCGGTAACCGGTAGCTACAGAAGGATGACCCCGGCTTCCAAGTTGGTGCAGCTCCGCAGGGAACGACATCCGTGTCACAGCGGCGTCTCCTCCTGCTCCAGCGCTAGCGGCGGCAGCAGCTCGACCGTGCCCGGTGGCTGCAGTGAGGCCAGCTTGCGCAGTTCGGGTCGGCGGCGCGCACGCGGCCGCTGGAATGAGCGCCGGCTGTGCACGCGCCGCGCTGCTGCCGACCGCGCATGCGCCCCGGGTCCTGTAGTGCGAGCGGAAAGTGTGGGGCTGGCGGGTGGTAAGGGCGCGGGCTGCGGGACTGCGGGTGGACCTCGGCGCGGGGACGACCGTCCGGTCAGTGGTGTGTCGGAGCCGGTGTCACCTGTGGGGTACAAGGCGTGAGGCCGTGGGGTCCAGGGCAAGGGAGGTCCCTGCAGTGCCCTGCGACGCGCTGCAAGCTGACTTGCGATGGCACCCGCCCCTCTGCACACGCATTAACCACTCCAAGGACAGAGGAGAACACTGGGGAGGGGCATCCAGAGGAAGAACGGACAGGTGAAAGTTCAGCAGTGGGCACCCGGCTGCACGGACCCCGAGTCTCAGTGACCCGGTTCACGGGGTGTCACAGTGATAGGCTAGGCCATGGCCTCTGCCAGAGTCCACAAAGCAGTACTCCCTCTTTGAAGTGGGCCTGAAACCTGATGCGGGCCAGACCCACCCACCTACAATAATTCCCATCTGCAGAGTACCCAAAGGAAAACCTGGGATGACCAAGAACCTGCCGCCAGAGGGCTCTGTGGCCTTCTCACCTCCTCCTGGGTCCAGCCCTGCAGGACCCCAAGCATGGGTGCTGGGCAGCCACTCCCGCACCTTCCCTGCACCCTGTGTGTAAGAGGTAGAAGAGACCCACTGCCTCTGTCCTGGGCGTGCCCCTGCGCCCTGCAGGGCCTTTTCCTGCACATTGTCCTTCCAGCTCTGTGATTCTAGGCTGGAGTGAGATTCATGCAGACCACACAAGACCTCCCTGTGATCAGTGGATAGTTGGAAAGTGAATTCTCACTAGGACAACCTGCAAATGCCCTTAAGTCCTCTAGATCCCTATGTCCTAACAGGAGAGGCCAAGACAGACTGGTTCCTCAGCATCTCCTAAGAAATCTGCAGACAATGGAAGCTGGGGATCTAAGAGGAAGAGCTGCTGGAGAGAGCTGTAGAATGCAGGTCCAGGAGCACCCTGGAGGAAGCATCAGAGAGAACAGGCATTAGGGGGGTGGCAGTTACATGT
The DNA here is from genome assembly GCA_004027595.1 of Dinomys branickii. NCBI lineage: Eukaryota > Metazoa > Chordata > Mammalia > Rodentia > Dinomyidae > Dinomys > Dinomys branickii. The sequence continues at coordinate 127,402 of PVLD010000001.1, forward strand.
GTGTGGATTCAGGAAGGGAATGGGTTCTCTCCTCAGGGCTGTCGGCCAGCAGGAAGGAGTCCACTGACTTGTTGCTGAGACGGAAAGGTGCCAGGCGGCGGAAGTTGCTGGGAGACTGGGGGATCTGAACACGGGCCCTCTGAGAGGGCACCACAGTCTCCCCAGGGGATAGCCAGGGTGGCACCCTGGCAAGGATGCTGGGGTGCAGGTCCTCATCCGGGGAGAACACAGGGTTGTCAATTCCTAGGAGAGAGGGCAGTGCTAATTAGCTTTGCAGGAACCCCAACAGAGTGGGGGAACACGCTGTCCAGGCCAACCAAAGCTCCTTCTGGGACTACAAGGTCACTTGTATGGTCCATCCTGTGCCTTTAAGCCTGCAGCCCTCACCCCAATTCCTTCCCAGGTTTGCTGGACCACCTGCCCTGGGGAGGGTTGCCAGGGTGGAGGAAGCAGCACCACAACTGGGACTCTCTAGTCACCAAAGGTGTCCCCCATCCCCAGCATCCCTCACCTGCTGGAGAGTCTGAGGCTGTGTCCTTTGTGACGTTGGCCAGAAACTCAATGCCCCCGCTCGTCTCCTCAGCTTCATAATCCGGGGCCTCCTCAGGGTCCAAAAATTCCAAATCTTTGGGGCAGGGAACAGGAGGGAACTGGGCTGGAGCTAGAGTGGCCAGAGTCCATGGCAGCTAGTGTGTACCGCAAGGGTTGTCATTGTGGCTCCCATGACCCAGCAGTGCTTGGGTAGCCCGGTAGCTAGGGACTAGGGTGAGCTGGGAAGGGGCAGAACCACCCCCTGTTCCCCTCGCCCAACTGTGGGAGGGGGCACCACTTTGTGGCTGGGCCAGAGATGATACGAAGAGAAGTCTTGTCCCTGTGACCCACGCACCACACCCTACCTTTCTCCTTGATGATGAAGTTAAGGGCCGGGCTCTCCATGGGCAGTTTCCCATTGGGGATGCTGCTGTTCCTCTGTGGACAAGTTTGAGCCTTTATAGATGCACCCCACGTTTAGACCCAGCTCACACCCAGCCCCCTGACTCTGCCTTGTGTCCAGAGCCCTGCTGAAGTCAGCTTCCCTTGCTGTGCCCACACTGTTCCCTCACCCGCTTCTGTGCACGCTCCCTCTTGTACAGCTTGGCTGCCTTCTTGTTCTGGTTGATGCCCAGCTTGGCTGACTTGAAGGACTCCAGGCGCTTGCGCATGGTCCTGTGGAAGATTTCCTTGTCCTGCTTTTCAGCTTCGCTAGGTGTCAGCTTGTGCCGGCTGTAGAGGTGCTTGTACTAGGGAGAGGTGGTGGGATACCCTGGTGGTAAGGAGGAGTGGCCCGGACCCCCTCGTCCTGGGGAGGAAAGGACCCCAGTGGAGGAGAAGCGCTGTGCGACCCTAAGCCTACCTCCTGCCTTGGCTTGTACAGGTACTGCTGCAGCGTGTGGTGGGTGACCATGTCCTCTGTGTCACGGATACTCTTTCGTCGCTGCTCCAGGGACTGCATGTCCAGGCACACAGCACTCACGTTCTCCCTCCTGCACAGACAGATGCTGAGCTAGGACCTGACCTGGGGGTTGCTGCTGCCCTTCACCCCCTGACCAGGCCTGGAGCTCTGGGCCCCTGGATCCCTGGCTAGCTCCTCTTCTGCATGGGAGTTTACTTGACAGGACCTACTGGGGCCTCCACACCCCCAGCAGTACCTAGCTACTGCTCTCCCCATCCTCAGACTTGCACAAGTGACTGGCCAGAACCAGCCATCAGTTGCCAGGCCAACACATGGCAATCTCAGACCTGCTCAGTCCTGGTCCAGGACTTCACATCTGGGCAAACACTCAAGCCTCAAGCCCCTACATCTGCTAGCCCCACCTACCCTCCCTGCATCTGCTTCATAAGAATATGACCTTGCTCCCTGTTCCAAATGTTCGCCTGTGTGATATCAGTGCTGTCCCCTCTTTCTGGACCCATTCACGCTGTGTCCAGGCCAAGAAGCCCATTTAGGGCCTGTAGGAGGAGGTGGTCAGGGACCCAAGACAAAGGGGTATAGGCAAGGGGTGGCCTCAGGGATACATACAGGAGGTAGGAGACCGAGGCCTCCACAGTAGATGGGTGAGGTAAACTAAAGTCCACATTGACCATGTTGTCGGTACTTGGGGAGCGAATGAAGGCCAGGGACCCACGCCGTTCTCCCTGCAAAAAGTGTCTGGTTGACCAACAAGGAAGATGGGTGGGCAGTACCTCCTACAGGAAGGCCAGACCTGGTCCCTATGCTTGGGGCCCATGGCTCCAGGAGACAGAGATGGAGCCCAGGGAAGGCAAACTCGCCTCCTCCATGTCCATCCCAGTATGTGGTTGATGACAACCTCCTGGAGGCACTTGGAGGTCTAGGGAAACACAGTTCACACCTGCAGATAAGGAAAATGGCCCCATCCCCAGCAGGCCTCCAACCCCCAGTCTTCAAGCCCCAAAGGGACTTGAGTCAAAACAGTATATTGGTTGGTCACTTCCCCCAGCCCCACCCCAGGACTTGGGTGGAGGGAGCACAGCCCAAAGCTATGGTCATAAATCAGGGTTGGGTTGGGCACAGTTAAGGCTCAGGGCCCTGCCTGGTGTCTAGTGACCTGCATGGAGGTGAGGAGCACCCCAGAGACAGGAAGCAGCAAGCAGAGGACACCAGAGGCCCTTTCCTGTCCCCTTTCAGGCTGCTGGGTCTGGGAAGGCTAGGTTTGCCTCTGTGTGAGTTCTGCCCCAGAGGAGGCCTGGCCGGTGCCTGAGGTTGAAGACTGCTCTGCATGTGGGCAGCCTGCCCTAAACCTGAGCTTGAGAGCCACAGGGTCCAGGGGACATTGACATGTACCAGTAGTGGGTCATGGATGCACTGGGCACAAAACGGTCACATGTATGCCTTGGGGTGGTGGCCTGGCATCTCATCCTCTGTGTTGGGGGGGGTAAGGATGGGCTGGGATCTTTGGTGACCTGCCCATCACCCTTGTGTCCCATCCCACACATCCTGAGCCCTGAGAGCAAGCCAGGATGGTCAGGTACGGCTTTTGTGCCATCAGACCCTGGGGGCCACAGCAGGGCTAGTCCCCTAATTCCAGGAGAGGGACAGATGAAACATTTCCATACCTCAGCCACGTAGCTAATGGCATCCTTCAGGTTCAGCTCATGGAAAACATTCAAAATCCTATCTCGAGACTTTTGGGCTGACCTTCTCATGAGGACTTTGCTGAGGATCTTCCTGTCAAAATTGGACCACCTGAGGACAAACAGTCACACAGTCAGCACTCATGGTCTGGGGCTCCTGCACCACAGGGACCTAGACATGGGGATGGATGGACAAAATCTGTTGAGCTGCACCCACCACAAGACTGTCCCATTTATCCTGGGTTTCCTGGCCCAAGACACCCTGTGGGTGACATCAGCCATGCCACCAGGACTATCCCATTACTCTGCTCCCATTTGATGGTGATGTCAGTAGAATGCAAAGAAAACCATCATCTCACATGACTTCATGAGGTTTCCAAGGTCACATGAGCCTCAGAGGGTGGCACAAGGACAGGGCTGGCATTAGGGGGCTAATTGCCCCAGTTCCAACCCTGAGGCAGCATGCCTGGGCTTTGCACTAACTCTGCTGCCCCTGGTGGAATGTGGATGATTATCTCATACAGCAGGGCCTACATGCGTGACTCTTTTAATTTCTCATTGGAGTTCACAGAGTTTTAAGTGTCAAGTGAATTTTATAATAAAATAGAAATAGATGATTCTATTTCATGGGCAAATAATTTTAAATGCTGATGGATGCTAACACTGTGTTCATAGAATGGGGGAAATTATTTATTTTCCTGATTTTTAATTCCCACATAATTTGGCAATTTGGAATTAAGCAGCCATAATGAAAGGGCATCACTTTCTGCCCAGGAACAAGATCTGTACTGTTGACATATCCACAGCACCAGCCCCTCTGCAGGCATCAGCTTCTTCACCTGCGTGCATCTGCAGGTCTAGGTCACATTGACCCTTTCTAGGTGTCCCCTGAGTGGCCGGATCGACCAAACCCAGACAGCTCCCCTGATGGGCCTGGCCCTATTGAATGAGGGTCCTTGGGAAGTTGGTCATGAGATCCTTGGGGCACAGTGACACAATCTACATGGCCCTGACTAGCTCCTATGTCACTCAGACCTATGATCCAGAGTCACCAACTGAAGGAAGAGCAGGAAACCAACAGCTGAGACCAATGTGCATAACAAACTGTACCCATTTTGGCTTAGGATTTGTCCAGAGGGCTCAGGCCACTTACTTATCTCTGAGATAATTGTGCCCGATCTGTCCCGAGATGTCCTCTATGGCTGAGAGGATGTGGTCAAAAGCCTGTTGGAGAAAAGGACTGACCAGAGGGCAAGAGGACGGACCAGCCCCCTAGAAAACAAGGGCCACGCAGGTGACACAGTGCTCCTCCCTCCCAGCCTCCCTATATCCCCACCTACCCGGCCGTGCAGCTTCTCATTGAGCTTGGGCTCCCTCTGCTCGCTACGCTTCACCTTCAGCCACTGCACCAAGGGCTTGATGGTCAGGCCCTGGGAGACAGACAGCCTTTCTGACCCATGGCCAGGCAAAGCCCCACCCTGTGTGAGGCCACAGGGAGCCCCAGTCTAGCCTGCTGAGCAGCATGACACTGGAAAGTGGTAACTGGGCCTCTACACATCCACCACCTGGGAACAACACTCAGGACAACTGGGCTGCGTCCCCTGTGAAGACACATGAAAACCTACAAAGTGCTCCTAGTTACTAAAATTATAAACTCCCAATTTGGGTCGGAGCCTGAAAACACTGGTCCCACAGCACTGGGGGCAGGGATGGGGCCACTGCGGAGCCTCGCAGCTGAGCTGCACCTGAAAGATGACTGTGAAGAAGACAACAATCAATGTAGTGCTGACAAACAGTTTCTTCTCTTTGACCTTCTTCTCATCCAGAAGCACAACCAGGGCATAGGCCACAGCCCCTCGTAGGCCACCATAGGACATCACCACCTGGTCAATGGTCTCCAGCTGCACCATGCGGTACCGGTTCAGGATCCAGGTCTGCAGGATGACTCCTGCAATGGGAAGGAGGCTCAGCTTCACAGCCCCCACCCTGGGACAACTCAGGTGCCTTCAGCCACATGCCCTACAGGGCCCCTGTCCCTTAAACCTGTCCTCCTTGACCCTCAGACAACATCTCCATCTCAAGGCTGTTAGGAAGCCTGGACATTCATCAGGGTTGGTGGCCAGGCTGGTCTTCAGGGTGCTGCCCCAGGTCCCAAACCTATGGTCCCTGAATGTCCCAGTTCTTACCAATAGCCCGGTACACAGAGATGAAGAGCAGCGTGAGCAGCACGAAGGCCGTGTTCCAGGTCCAGATGAGGGGGTCCACGGCAGAGATGCCCAGGAACATGAAAATGATGGTCTCTGCCCCGCTGGCCAGCATTTTCATGGTGTAGCGCACAGTGGTGGCTGACTGCTCCGAGATGTTGGCCTTCACGTACTTCTGGCAGCAGATGCCACAGAAGGTGATTCTGGGGGCAGGTGGGAGGCCATGACACTGCTGCTCAGTGGGCTGCCCCTGGGTACCAGACCCTTTCCAAGGCCCAGCCCTGACTATCACTCAGCCTGGTGGTGTTACAAGTGTTACAGGCAGTGTCTGCATCCTGGACCAACATCCTCTCACTGGTCAGACTTGTACCATGTGGACCGACTGGGCTTCTCTTGGGCTGGTGCCCTGAGCTAGGTGCTTTCTGCTGTCCTCTGCTCTCTGTCTAGGCCTGGGCACTCAGAATGACAGAGATCTGTTCCTGAACCTCAAGTGATAGCCTCTGCATCTGTCTATGGCCCCCACAGGCTACTGGTGTCTTTCAGGCAGTGCCAGCCCTGTCTGGGAAAAGGGCTGAATGCCTGAGCAGATAGCCCGGCCCCCAAGAACACATATGAACCCTCTGGCCCCAACTAGTCCCCAGCGGGCTCTGTAGCCATAGACAGCTCAGCAGAAACACCCAGCCTTTATTTAAAAGTAAATAAAATTCCTCAGCCCACCCAATAAATTTCTACTCAGTTCAGGGACCAGGCAGCTGGAATGTGTGCCCTAAAGGTTGAGCCCAAGGAGGGCAATGTGGGTCCACCCCATGGCCCCTGCCATGGGGGCTGAGTATAAATGGCTGGGCATGAATTTGCCCACACTGGATTTCTAGCGGGTGCCCCAGAGTCCTGGCCTCTGCCCAGCTGCCTGCGGAGCTGCTGCTTAAACTCCAGGCTCCACGCACACCCAGGGACTTACGCCAGGATGGCCGACAGGGACAGCATCTCAGACGTGAGGTAGGACAAGTAAGAGATGACGAAGACGAAGCCAGGTTCAATGATACGCACGTGCTTGGTGAAGCGGGTCACCAGGGACAGCAGGAAGGCGAAGATCACCCCCACAAGCGTGCCCCCCAGGCTCACCACAAAGAAGGACACTGCAAGGGACAGGGTGCAGCTAAGGCACTTGAATGGCCCTTTGTGCAGGGCGTGGGCGAGGCCATGCCACTTGGGCTTCCCTCCCCGGCCTTTCCTTGTAGGGGTTGCCTAGCAACTGCCCATGGAGGTCCAAGAGCTCGGAAACTGGCTGGTCCCTGCTTTCCAGGGAGAGGATCCCATCTTGGAACCAGCTTCAGGGCATAAAGGGGCAGAGGGTGGCACCTCGCACCTGGGAGCCCCAGACCCCATGAGGAAACATGGCCCAGATGCAGCCCTGTGGCCTGGGCTGGCAGCAAAGACCAGGCACCATGTTATCTGATACTGTCCATCTGTCTTTTCCCAGGAGCTCCAGGATGACTGTTGTCACTACCCCGGAAGCCACCCAGAGCCCCTCAGGACCCACATTGTGTTTGAGGTATCGAGAAGGGGCTGTGCACAAGGCTCAGTTCTGCAACTGTAATGGTTTGATCTAAACTGTGCCCCACGTCCTGTGTATTTGTAGGTGAGGTTTTGGAAGGTAATTGGATTACAGGGTGCAAACCTCATCTACTGATTAACCCATCAATGGATTCATGGCTGAAGAGCTGTTAGGAGGGGGCCTGCGTGGAAGACACGATCATTTGGTGTAATCTGAAGGATGTCTTGTCCACAGTCCCCCCCTCTCTCCTTGGGCTCTTTCTCTCCCCTCTATCCCCTCCTTTCCCCCTCTCCACTTCCTGGCTGCCATTACATGAGCAGCTGTCCTCGGCCAGGCCCTTCCACTGTGCTGCTTCTCCTTGGAGCCAGCCCTCCATGGACTGAACCCTCTGAAACCAGGAGCCAAATAACCCTCTCCTCCCCTCAGCTGTATTCTCCCTTGACACCAGAAATCCAGCCAACACAGTAGAATGTAGAAAAGCCTTCTCCTGTTGGGGCTGTGGGACAAAGAGTGGCAGAGGACAGGCCCGAGTCTGGGGAGGCAGGGCCTGCCAGCTACATACCTATGCCCTTCACGCAGTCCACACCTGTCACTTTGTCACCACCCAGTGTCACAAAAGACTCAAACACATTGTACAGGACCTGAGGGACAGAAGATGTAACACATTTGATTAGCCTGTGATCAGAGCTGGCCTTTCCTCCTCCTAGTGCCCAACATCATGGATTTGGGCCCTGTGTGGAGTATAGCAGAGCAGATCTTACAAGGAAGGCTGTCAGTAGGAAGAGAGCAGGTGAGCAGGGATAAAGGGATGAGAGAATGTTCTGGAAATGACCAGAGCTGCTGGCTGAATTCCTGAGGTTTCAGTGGGTTCCCTGCTGCCCCAAGAGCCATGCAAGCTCTGGTGAATGCACTGAGGGCCCTGTGTTGTCCTAAGCTGGCCTGAGGGGATGCAGGAAGTCAGCATTCAGGGGGCTTGTCACTGTGAGCAAACACATATTCACAGGGCCTGTGTCCACTGTCTGCAAAGTCCCCTTCTAAGTCATCTACTCTCTCCTCCCATGAGGACAACCTGGGGACAGGTGTGAGACTTCCCCTGCACCCCAGCTGTGAAAGGCAACAGCTGCTCCTCACCTGCAGCTTGTGGCACAGAGCACTTGCCATCCACTCCCCGAGGAGCCATCTCCTGGGGAAGCACCCTACAGAAATGGCCACTTTGGCTCCCTTGACTCCTCTGAGGGCTGAATGTGCCCCCACTAAATTCACTTGTTGATTCCTGACACCAGGATCTCAGAATGTCTCAGTGTGTGATGATGGGGCCTTTGTAGAGATGACTGAGGTAAAGAAAAAAGGATTACCTGGTGGACCTAACCCAACCTGACTGGTGTTCTTAAGGAGAGAGGGTCAGGGCACAGACATGCTGGCCCTTCCTCATCCTTGGGAGGATACAGGGAGGAGATAGTGTCCACATGTCCAGGAAAGATGCAGAGGAGCCAGCTGCTTCACCCTGACCTCAGGTTTCAGCCTCCAGGACAATAGGAAATGGACCTCTGGTTTAAGCCCTGGCAGCCCAAGCAGACAATGTAATCTCTATGAGATTTTGTTGTTCATCTACTTTCAGGAAGTCAGGAAGGGGTGGCACCAAGTGTGAGCCACCTCTGACATCCCTTGCTGTGGGGACTGTGACTGTGGGATAGCAGCCATGCGGCCTGACCTGGAAGGCTAGGATGGATGGGTTCACAGCGGTGAGAAAGTGAAGGAAAGGGAAGGATCAATGTGCCAGAGCTCTGAGTTAGGAAGGAGCACAGGCCAGACCACCCATGCACCACACACAGGATGCTACTAGAGAGAGGGATAGCAAAGCACCTGCCCAGAGGGAATGTCCTGGGCTGCTGCAGAGCCGAACAAAGGGCTGGCTATGCATAGCAGATCCCTCAGTCTTACTTACTGACCCCACGGATGTGAGTGATATTCACTGAGCCCCAGGTCCCTGGCCTTGCTGTAACCTTAATGGATATACTCTGTCTGGGCCTCGAGGGTTTGCCTTTTGCTCACCACAGTCACGGCATCATTCAGCAGTGACTCCCCAAAGACGATGATAAACAGGACCTCATTGACATGGACTTCCTCAAACACAGCCAGGACAGCCACTGGATCCACAGCAGCAATGAGGCTGCCAAACAGCAGGAAGTCCAGGAGCCCAATCTTCAAGTCACCTGCAGGACAAATGGGCCAAGGGCCAGTGAAACATGATCCCTGCCCAAGACAAAAGCCAGGAAACCAGGGCAGGGGTCCTTGGCCTCTGCCACCAGCCCCAGACCTCACAGCCCCAGGGAGAGGTAGGGGGGATGGACACCTGTGGTGCCCCAGGCTAAGGGCTAGTGATGGGGCTGGGGACACTTAGGGATAGCCAGAGGGAGCCCCTGGCCAGACATCCCCAGGATGCCAGGGTGGCTGGGTTCTTATAAGGGCTTCACTCTCCCTCCTGGACTGGGTCAGAATCACCCTCCCCTGGGGTCAAGATACAAGGCTGGCTGGAAGGTTAGTGCTCTGCAGAGAGGGTCCCCAAAGGAGAACAGGGGTCTTGAGATTCCTTTTAATTCTAAAGCCCAGAAGCCACTAACTAGTGTCACAGTGCCCTATGGTTGCTTGTTGCTAGCCTTCTAGAACAAACTGATTCTAGGCTAGTGAGATGCCCACAGCAAAGGCAGCCTGTTGCTCCAGAACCCTGCTGGACCCTGCTGGACCCTACAGTGCATCCTGGAAATCAGCTGCTCCCCACCAGAGTACAGTGAGCCCCTATGTGAATGAATGATCCACTCTCTTGGCCCTACCAAGAGCGCCCAATGGAAAGCAGGCTAGGCTCTGTGCTCCCCTCTCTACTGCGCAGGCTAGGGGACTACAGAGGCCTCTGCACTGTCTAAGCAGGCTGACCCTTCCCGGGGGGCGGGGGCGGGGGGGCGTAGGTACAACAGGTATGGGAGGTACACCAGAGCTTGACCACTGTCCGCAGAGACTGGTTACTGCCCACCCAGCTCCATCACCTCCCAGAGACAGCCAATGTGCAGCATTGGCCAGCTGTGTCCCAAGGGCTGAGCAGACCACCCATGTCTGTATCCACCATGGGAAGTGACCCTGTCTCTCCTGTGTGACGAGCATGGCAGTAACACTTGTCCTGTAGGACACTGTGACAGGATAGGCCATAGACCTTACAGAGCGGACATGTTTGCCACTGCTCAGCTGAACACCTGTGCCTTTTATCATGAGGACACTGGCTTCAGCAAAGCCACACGTGGGGTCTGTCAAGCAAGGTGAGGAGCCCCCATACGTGCTCACCCAGGAAAGGCCAGCACTAGGGAGACAGAGGCATTGGCCAGACCCTCAGGCTTCTCTGCTTGCAACACAACCTGGGTTGCCACAGTCAGTACCTTGCTGTGTTGGCTGTCCAGCAAGGGCAAGCGCGACACTCATGGAGCTGTGGGGATCAGTCCAGGAGCCCCTGAGCCAGCCCCTGAAGCAGCCATCATCATGGGTACCCTGACCATGTACACCATTACCTGTGATGGGGAACCCCACCCCTCACACACCTACCAGCCACACTCCCTGGTGGTTCTGTCTGGGAGGTGCTAGACAACAGGGGCACTTGAGGGAGCACCCTGTTGAGGGGACACAGTCCTGAGGGGAGAGACGGATGTGCCTAGAATGACTCCTTTCCCCACCCACCATCTTCTCCAGCTCAAAGCAGTTTCCCCCACTGATCAAACCTCGAGACACAGTGGGGATCCCAGGGGCACTGGACCTCATGCACCCAGCCTTGGCCTCTGCATCTGCCCAGCATACCGGCCTACCCACTGGGGACTCACCCATCAGGCCACTGCAGAAGACACCATAAAGTGATAGGCCTGTGGTGGCTGCATTCCACACGGTGCCAATAACTGCATACAGCAGGATGGTGCCCAGGTTCCCAAAGAAGAGCCGGTTGGGCATGAAGTAGCCAGCGTCCAGCACAATGGGGGGCAGCAGGTAGAAGAAGAAGAGCGTGGGCGTCATTGTGAAGGAGGCAATGTGGTCGGCAGCCCAGACGATGCCCCCCAGCACCAGGCCCAGCACGATGAGCAGCGCACTCTCAGGCACAACGCTGGTGACCTTGTGGGACAGGTGGAACACTGCGGGCAGGGGAGCAAGGTCAGGAGTGTGGGGGAGAGGGCAGGGGATCCACAGGGAGGAGAGGGGGTCTGGTGGGGCCAGGTCCCTACCAGGGTCACACCTATGGAAGCAAGCCCAGGTCCCTCATTCCAGGCCCCTGAGGCACCTGCAAGGCTCTTCCCTGCCCCTAACCCAGGCACTCCAAAGGGCATGGGGGTGATGATGCCCATCCAAAGCTGGCACCTAAAGATAGGGCCCCACAGGCCAGTGTCTCCTTCCTGTACAGAGGGAGGGATCAGGGGATGAGGGAGGGACTACACCACAGCCCCAGAGGGTCCAGCCTAACCTGTAGGGGTCCAGCCCTACACCTACCAGTTACCCTCCTCTGCACCTGGGGTTTGTCCCCTTCCCTGGGGGTGCAGTCCTCTCCCCAGTCACAGACACCAGGAACAGGCCCTGAGGAAGGGTCTCCAGGTCTCACAGGCACACCTTACTCCCCACATTCAAGCTTGCAGGGGCTGCCAGTGGCCCTGCCCACAGCCAGCTCCACATAGGCCTCACCCCTCTGTTCCATTTGGACACAGGAAACAAGAAACCAGGATTCCTGTCTTAAGCTGGATTTCAAAACAGCTAGGGTGGTGACATTTGAGGGTGACTCCCCCAGTTTAATCAATGTGTGGTCTAGTATCTGTCAGCACTGCAGTCTTACTATTGACATGACTTCTTTGAGCCTCAGAGGATGGTTGTTCCAAAACACCAAGACCCCGGCTAGGCCCAGAGCAGTAGGAGGAGCAGAGGGACCCTGCCTAGGTAGGAGAAGGGGTAAGGTGGGAGGCAGTGGGCTCACGTCCTGGTATTATAGACAGTTAGGTCAGGTAGAAACACTCTAGACAGCTAGGTTAGGTAGAAACATTTTAGGCAGTCAGACAAAGTTCCCTCCACGGAGTACCTGGGGGGAGTCAGTGCAGAGAGTGAGAACATAGCACAACTGTGGCTGGAGGTGCATCTGTCAAAGGCCAGGCCTCAAATAAAGATGGAATGATCAGGCTTACATGCCTCCCTGGGGGATAAGCAATAAATTAAAGATTATACCACCTGGCCCAATAAAGTCTAGATAAGCATCAGTCCCCCCAGTGTGTGACCAGGACCTCCTGATCCACCGCTTCCTAAAATGGTCCTTGTGCACTTGTTCTATGACCTGCTTTCCCATAGACCAACATTACCTAAGTGGCAATGCTTGAAATCTTACTGGTTGATCATAGTTTTGTCCCATGTTGTACCTACCTCATGATTTTGGTCTATGAAACCTCCTCTGGAATGTGGGGTCCACAGCAACCCACTTTGTTTTCCTCCTATCTCAGGAACACACTGTCTGTCTCTCTCTCTGTCTCTGTATGTGTCTCTCTCTGTGTATATCTCTGTCTGTCTGTCTCTTCTCAATAAGTTTTTCTTACTTTTAATATCCATTGTTCTTTAGAATCCATTCTACAGTTTTGGGGAACATGACCTCTGAATATCTGACATCCAGCAGGTTGAGAGTTACATTTCTCCCCTATATCACCGGGATCCACCCATCCTCACTAGGTGGCCTGGACTGGGTTTACAAGCCTACTTCTTCATATGTACTTGGGGTGACTGCTGGGAATGGATGACCCCACACTTGGGAGAGGTACCCTGGAAGCTATTGGCTGCACACAGCCCCACATCAAATGCCAGGGCTGCCCTCTCTGAGCCTGGTTGAGAAGCATGGCATTGGGAAGTCTGTCTGCACTGCCATAGCCTTTGACCCTGTTACCAGGGCGAGGCTCAGACTGACACACTCTTGCTCACTGGCCTATGGTCCCCATTCCAGATTTGGAAATTCTGGCAGCAGAGGCAGAGGATCCCCCTCTGCCTCCAGCAGTGCCCCATGCTGACCACCCTTTGTGCAGTGACTGAGGCTCAGTTTCCCCTCCCAGTTCAAACCCTGGGAGCCAGTGCCACATGGGTGATGACTGCTAAACATGCTGGGAACAGGAGATGAATGTGTCACAGATGGTGACTACCTGGAAAGACAGAAGCTGGTTCTCTGGAGTCCTCAGGGTCCTGCCCATGGCCTGCAAGGATAGAGGCCACCTTGTGGGAGAAGGGGCCCTACCCCGGGCCCCAGTGCTGCTACCTAGACAGACAGCTGAGAGCTCACAGGTCCAGGTGGTACCCAGCCCAGGAGTCTGTGTTCAGGAGTCCAAGGCCCAGAGTCGTGCTGTGGACCCTGAACCCAGGGCAGTGTAGTTTGAGGAGGCTGGGGCCCATGCTCCCTGCTCCAAGTCTCCTGATTCCTTTTCAAGCCCAGAGATGGCCAGATGGTGCTGTGCTCTGTTCTTCCCAAACCATGATTCTGGGCTCAGTGTCCGCAGCTGTGCCCAGAAGGCTGCGGCCCTGTCCCAAGCCAGCACCCTTCTGCAGCTCCCACATGCCCCAGGGTGGGGTGGCTCCTTTCTTCTTGACAGAGGATGTGTGACCTTGGCAGTATCCCTGATCCCCAGAACGCAAGCACAGGACCTGCTAGAGGCTGTGCAGACCCCACCCAGATCTCCATGATCTTGCATCTGCCTTTCTTCATGCCAGAGCTGGCAGGGATCACTTACACTTGTCACAGCTGAGTCCCTGCTATGACCCCCATTCAGAGTTTCATGTTTTAGGGGGCCTGCTCTTGATGCTCCAAGGGTTAGACAGCAGAAGGACTAGCAACCCCTGAGCTCCAGCTTCGGCCCCACTGAGAGGCAGCCATGTGGATATCTGCACAGGGCTTGGGTCTGAGATTGCAGGGGTGGGGGGTGGGGTGTGTTAGTTTGCAGAGATCACACCTGCATAAAGTTCATAAGCTGGGCCCATCTCAAAGCAGCACCACAACTCTGCCTTTTGGGAGCTCCAGGGACATAACACTATACATTGATCCTCCTCATGTTCAGTGTGGCAGCTGGTGCCTGTACGTGGTCATCAGGAGCTCAGGTGGATGGAGGTTAGGCTGGTTCCACACCAGGCATGCTTCAGTAGGTCCTGAAAACCCACAGAAAAAATAATTGGCTCTTTTGACTCTCCAAGAAGAACAGGTGCCTACATGCAGTGTAGACAGGAGTGTGGAAGGCTTGCAGCCTTTTGCCATCTCATCTCCCACCAGCATTTCCAGGGGACAGAGCCAAGCCTCCTGCACTCAGTGAGGTCTGGCCATCTTCCTGTGTGTGGGAGGCGTGTCTTTCCTGTCCTGTAAGCTGTTTATCTGTAGATATTGCTGGCTTCTTCATCTTCACTGACACATGGCTCTTCCTGGGCTGAGACCTCTGCCCTAGCCAACATGATGTCTGTTGGGCTACCCCATACCTGAGGGTGGCAGGACAGTGGGAGCCTCCCGGCACTCCATCTGTGAGGCCTGCGTGTGTCCATCCTCTTCTCTCCTCCTCCGACCAGGGTCAGCTTCTCCTGGACACCAAGTCCCACCTCCCTCTGACCTCAGCCTCTGCTTTGGAGCCACAAACCCCTACTCTGTCCTTGACTGCAGGCCCTGTCCCACACTGCAAAAACGGGCCTGACATAACCTCTGAAGCCAAGCCAGGTGGCTACTAGACCGTGTGGCCTGGGGACACCGCCTCTGGGCTGCAGGAATGACTCCACCAGCTGGGTTCTGCCTCTTCCACAGTGGTGCTGCATCTCTGTTTTTCTGTCTGGGTGCCAGAAGTTGCTTCTCACCCCAAGGACAGCCTGGTTGCAATCAGGCAGTGCCACACCACGGTCTGCCCCTTTCAGCTGAAGCTTTGCTCTTCCTCCCCTTCCTAGGACGTCTTGGAGCTCTGGACCACACAGCTGTGCCTGTGTACAGCTTCCCTCTGGAGCTTGGTAATCTCAAACTTTTCTCCAAGCCTCTGCTGAGTGTGGTGTGAGCTCTCACCACCTGCTCCTGAGCCAGAACAGATCCTGGTGCCAGTGTACTTGGGGCAACCCCCAGCCTGGGCAGTGGCCTGACCCTGTGACCATCTCTTGAGCAGAGTTTGCATTGTAATTAGATACTTAAACAGAAGACTCAGTGGCCTTAAATGGCCATCTGCCAGTGACTCAGCAGTTGGTGGTATGGTGGCATTTCGAGAGTCAGAGCCCACTCTTGCCACGTGGCCTGCAGTGAATATATGCAGCTGGCTGTAGGGCCTAACAGTGGGGACAGCCACAGGCACTGGGCTGGTTCCAACTTGCTGCAGTCTGGCATTTGGTGTTGTGGGTTGGGGGATGCAGGTTGCTGGGCACATCCCCCCCATCCATGGCACAGATGGATGACATCCTTCCCACACTGAGAATTAGTCACTGCTATTCCCAATCATGTGAGTCTTCAGGGAGTGAGAGGGCTGCAGGGGTGCCT
The DNA here is from genome assembly GCA_004027595.1 of Dinomys branickii. Classification (NCBI taxonomy): domain Eukaryota; kingdom Metazoa; phylum Chordata; class Mammalia; order Rodentia; family Dinomyidae; genus Dinomys; species Dinomys branickii. The sequence goes on from PVLD010000001.1 coordinate 142,823, forward strand.
GTGATCATCCCTATCTGCACACAGCACTCTCTCACATTGCCAGGCCCAGCTCTGGTGCCGTGAAACACCAGCACAGTGTAAGCACCCCAGCGAGGAGCTGCTGCCTCGGCCTGCACCCTGAGGGCCCAGCTGCCAGCCTCTCCGTGCTCTGTTTCTCAGTCCACTGAGGTCACTGGGGAAAGTACAACCCCACAGGCTGGGGCAGATGCCAGGGTCTGGGCCTGGAGGGTCCCTGAAGGCTATGGGCAAAGGCAGGGGTGGGGGTGGGCTCTGGCTGGGGCCAATGCGGGTACACCCTCAGGAGACAGGGCCTTGAGGGAACCCTGTCTCTATCATTTTCTCTTCACCATTGCCATGAGGAGACCTGTTTGCTCCATCCACACTTGCGATGTGCTGTGCTACAACAGTCCGGAGCAGCAGAGCTAGCCATCAGGTCTGGAACCTCCAGACCAACAGAGTCAGATTAACCTTCCCTCCTGCTGAGTGACTGTCTCAGGTGTTCAATGCAGTGACAGCAGCTGGGTACATGGTAGAGGGTATGTGGGGGCTGCATCGACATACACAGGTTTGAGTCAGCCGCTAAGTACGACCTGGAAGAAACCAGCAATAGTGGCTGCAGCAGAGAAGGCCTTTCAGAGGACACCAGAAAGCATCATGGGACCAGGGATAATGAGGCCAGGAGAAGTGAGGGACAGCAGGACAGGAGGACAGACATCCAAGAAGCCCAGGAGTGAGTGTGTGTGAGGGGGCAAGAGTCACGGGTAATTAAGCACAGAATGGCACAGTCGCCAGATGGTGACAACAGAGCAGGGTGCTTTAGCTCTAATTACAAACCCTCCGGCTGAAAGTGCCTGGCCAGCCAGGGAGCCTGCTGAGCTTTGCTGACCCTGGCCCAGTCACACGCTGCCAAGGATCTCTCAAGGTGACAGCCAGTTTAGCTGAGTCCACGCAAATGCAGGGCACAGTAAATCCCCTGGTTTTACTTTAACACGCACAAGCCTCGGAGAATCATACTCTCTCTAATGAGCCAAGTGGACCGGAAGAGGGCAGGGAGGGGGGGCAAAGAGCAGGCCAGTGCAGACACTGGTCAAGCACACACATGGGCTCAGATGGAAGAGGACATGTGGTCATGTTCATGCACACACATACATACACACACAACACAGAGAGACAGGGACACATGCACAGTGACACACATGGACACACATGAATATACCAGGCTCATATACTCATACCAAGATATACAGAGACACACCCTGACAGAAAGTTCCCTGGTGCTGTCCCAGGACAGGGATGGCTTGTCTGCTGGGCCCAGCCCACAGCTGCAGAGCTGTCCCTCTGACCACACAGTGGCCCCACACACTGGCCATGGCTGTGCAACCTTGGCTTCTGTGAGGGTTGCAGTGAGGGTGTCAGTGCCAGCAGGGTTGGGAAGTACAGAGTAACATCCAGCCCTTGCAGATGGACTGAACTATCCCAACCCTGCTTGTGTCCTGGCCTGGGCAGGCTGAGCTCACACCTGCCAGGCAACGAGGTGGTGACTCCTATTCCCTTGAAGCAAGGCCTGCACCCACATCTGAAAGGTGCTCTTGGGTAGTCACTTGCAACAACCACAGAACTCATCCACATTTAAACTGGAAAGGAAACCACTAGGGCTTTGCAGGGAAGCACAGGTGGGGCCCTCACCCTGGTCCTTGGCCTACACAGAGACACTGTGTGTCCTCCTGTGCCTTCAAGGCCTCCTCTCTTCGAAACCACAGAGAAACTGCTTGGATTAATTCACACCCTCACCCAACTCAGCTCCCCTGCTCAAACAGGCTGAGTGCAGCCCCAGTGCCTCACTTCCCTGTAACCCCTGCCACCTACAAGAGTGTCATTGGGCAAGAAGGCTCATGGGATAGAGGCCCAGGGGATCAGAAAGCCACCTGGTCTCATAGGAGCTCCCACATCTGGATTCCAGCAGTGTAGAGAGAAAGTGGCGAGGTAAAGCCTGGAGTTCTGGGGTTGGCTCCAGGCACAGGGTGCAGCCTGGGTACAACTGAATCAGGAAGAGCACTCATCTATGTGCAAGCGCAGTGCAAGGAACAGCACATGGAGGGGACCACACCAAGGTAACCCTGTGCATTCACAGCAACACAGCCACCAGTTCCTCAGGAGAACTGACTCATGGTGGCTTGTGGCTGTGGGGACCACAGAAGCCATGGAGAGTCACATCTACATGTCCTTGGTACAGCCCTGACAGCTACTCAACTCCTGAAGGCCACCACTTACAAAGCATGGCAGGACTCTAGGTTTGCTTTCTATGACCAAATGATGGCTGGGACTAGATGAAAATGAGGCACAGATTTTTTTTTTTTTTGTCTTTTTGAGATAGGATCTCACTATGCAGTTCAGGCTGGCCTTGAGCTCACTTTGTAGCCTAGGCTGGTCTCAAACTCACAAAGATCCTCCTGCCTCAGCCTCCCGAGTGTTGGGATTACAGGTGTGCACCACCATGCCTGGCTTGAGGCACAGATTTTACAATGTCATTCACAGGAAGAGACAGGGAGGAGCTCATCTTAATATGCTTTGCCCAGAGCAGAAAAGAAACTCTATAAAAATGTGTAAACACAGACAGATAAGAAGGACCAAGCACAGAGGAGAAATCCAACCCTGAGGGGGGCCACCCGGAGACACGTGCTCCTCCACTGTCTTTTCCCAAATGCGGGTCCTGCTGCTTGGATGCAGTGTCTCAGTGACCACTGCCCCTAAATGAGGGCAGACCTCTGGAAGGAAAGAGCCACAGTGGGAAGTCCTGAGTTCTCTGTGCCAACAAATCTCCAGCCACTCCCTATAGTTCCCTGTTGACTTACAGAGGAGCAGGGCAGGTCTGTAGCTCCCAAGGGAAGCAGAAGGAACCAAGCAGAGATCACAGCTACCACCAGCACAGGGTGACAGCTGCTGGGCTGCTGTCCGCTCTGGCCAGCTGCCTGGTAAGACGGCAGCCACCACCCAGATCAGTCCTTTCTTAGAGGAATTTAACCAGGTGCAGAGTCCCACTGTCCATCTCATGCCCTGGACACTATCAGTGATACCAGACACAAGAAGAAACAGGAAAAGGAGCAGTCTGTTGGTCAACGGTAGACCTCAGCCAACCCAGATGTGAATTAACAGGTAGGGACTTCAGCACAGATGCTATAACTGTGCTCATTGGGGAGGGAAAGGAAAATATAATTGCCATTTATTTAAATGGGCAGCGTCAGCCACGGAATAGAACAGGGCTTGGCAAATTTTCTCTAAGGAGCAGGCAGTCATCCTGTAGATGTATGGGCTGCACACTGTAGTTCACAAGGACACACACACAACCACAGCCTAAAACCCCACACACAGGGAGCAGGCAAGCCTAGTGAGACACTGCTGTAGAAACGGTCAGCCCGTGGGCCCTTGTTTTCTGAGCCTAACATGCAAGTTATCAAAGGAGCCAGGTAGAAGTCCTACAGTTGAAGAATGAAGTGTCTGAAATAAAAACTAGATGGCTAGACTTAGCGCCTAGAAATGGGAGGAGAGACCAGGAACTGGAGCCAAACCAATGGGAATAATTTAATCTGAAGCACAGAGAGAAAAGCAGATTTTAAATTGAAAGTGATGAAGCTGTGAATAGTTTGTGAGGCATCACAAGGCTTAGCGCTTGGGGGTGATGTCTAGAAAAGAGGAGGGGGAGAAGGCAGAAGGCATTTTGAGGAAACAATGTTCAAAACTGGCCTCAGTTTAGTCAAAGCATCAATTTATGGATTTTGGAAATTCTGCATGTCCCACACAGGGTAAATAAAAAGGTCACACCACAGCACGTTGTGGTCCAACCTCTGAAAATAAAATGAGGAGGTCCTGAATGTGTCCAAGTTATCAAGAAAGCTTTCCATCCTGCTGTCCCCCTCAAGGGCAGGAAAGGAGCAGGACTCACAGGAAATCTCCTCCCACTACTCTCCCTAGGCTATGGACTGCATCTTGGGGACTGGAGGTTCTGACCAGCTCTGGGCAATGCTATCCCATCAGAAGTCCTGTTTCTCAGGACCCTCCCATTTCCACTGTCTCTACTGTCTCCTGCTTGGTCCCTATGTGATCTCGATGAGTGAGAGGCAGGAGTGATGAAAGGTGTTCTAGCTCATCGCAGAGGCTGAGCACTTTTGTCTCCATTGGGTTTATCAACAACCCTTGGGGGCCCCGCCCAGCTGCAGACCAATGGAACAAAGTCCTGCGCACATCCATCCAGGGACAGCTGGGCCTCCAGCACTGCTCCGTCCCTAGGGATCCATCCTGTTACCAGGTGTGTGGACACATTTGCAACACTGGCCATAGACAGGGCAATGTGGGGACTTGCTGCAGCTCTGGACAGGCTGAGTCCTGACCTCGCCCTGCTTGCACATGGGTACTGTCAGGAAGTGTGATCTGTCCTTCCCCTGCCTCAGTTTCTCCTCTAGAATAAGGGAGATCAGCCACCTGTGGTTTGGTAGCACACCAACATATAGTATCCCACAGTAACTGGGTCCCAGGCCTGCAGGGCCCGCTGCAGGGGACATGGTCTGTGCTCTCGAGAGGTAGCAACTGGAGAGTCAAGGGCCTCCCTGAGTCCACAACACTGGTCCCCAGGGTGCCCATATGGGCCCTGTGGACACCTGACCCCTACCCTCAGCACTGACAGGGGCCAAAAGACAAGTGAGACCTATGGATGTGGCCAAGGTGGTTTAGCCCAGAGCCTGTCACCCACAGAAGTGTCCTCAGGGAGGGTCCCATCCCCTGGATACACAGATCCTGCTCTCTCCCCAGTGCTCCTTCTGCCAAGGTCATCCCCTGACCATCAGCTCCCAAAGGCAGGGCTTGCTGGGGCCTCTGATGGAGAAAGCCTGAATCTGAGGTTCCCCGAGGGTCAGTGGCCTGAGAGGGTGTAATACAGGGCAGGTAGACCTAGAAGGGAGCTCAGTATGGAGGGCAGCATGGAGATGGAGGCTGTGGAGGCCCAGCTGTGATGACGGCGGTGCATGGAGAGCCCTGACACAGTGTGGAAAGGTCAGGAGGCTGGGCAACCATGACCAGCACCTTCTGCAGAGCCCTGATTCCAGGAACACAGACAGTCCACCACAGAACGGGAGCTGAGAGGGAGCAGGCTGGCTTGAACACCAGGACAGCAGTCACATGAAATCCAACTAGGTGGGGGCCCAGGGACTCGGAGGCTTAGAGAGCTGCAGGCTTTGTGCAAGGATTCTCCAGGGAGGAGTTCCCAATCTTGCTGACCTTTGAAGCTTCACATGAAGAATCCCAGAAAAGCTACTAGCCCTGAGGACTTGTGGCAGATAGATTGTGGTGTAGCTACCCCCACAAGGGAGCTCCCGGTTTGTCCCTCTTACCAGGACTTTGTCACCAGCTTGGTCCTGGGCATAGAGCAGGAGTGTGACATTCATGGGCCACCAGAGCACCAAAGCCCTCACAGGGCTGGGTCTTCACAGCCCTGTCACCCACAGGCCACCTAGCAACAGCTTTGCTTCTGATGCAGCAAGGTCAAGGGCCAGGGCTTCAAAGTTCCTGCTGCCACTCCTCGCTGTGGGGCTCCCCTGGGGCCAGCAGGGCACAGGCAGCCCCTCTCTGTGGGGCCAGAAGTCCACAGTCTTGGTACCGAGGGATCCCCGCTCCCAGGGACCTGTTGGGCCACCTGGGAGCAGGCGGTTTCTTGTCTTGGACTTGGTCCCCATGTAAGATGATAATCTTGCTTTTCTGGGCTCCCTGTGCCCAGGTGGGCTGGCTTTGTTCTCTAACCGGAAGAAAACAAAAAGGGTGGGTACTAGCTGTTTTCATCTTAGGGGCTCTGGCGTGGGCCAATAGGAGGGAGGGTGGAAGGCACTGGGGTCCCAGTCTCCTGTGGACATCACGGCTGGCTCACAGCCCAGCCTGGTTCTCATGGGGCTTGATGCCCCCAGCACACAGCCCACCCAGCTCCAGCTGTGGAGTCTCAGGCAATAGCACAGAGCACACACTCACCACAGAAAAGCAGGAAACAAGAACAAGAAGAGAGCATAGCTGAGGAAACGAGAAAAAAGAGCAGGGTTTCCAGGCTACATAGCTAGGGGCCTGGTTGAGAAGGGCCTCCCAAGTCAGGCACTGCACAGAAGAGGCCAGAGCAATGCCTCCCAATCTGTGCCTCCCAGCTGTCTCCTGTACACCATGGTGTGTGGCTGCCAGGGCCTCACTGCACACAGTGCATGGGTCCATCCCAGAATCCACAGGAGAAGGGGAGCCTTGGGAGGGTAATCCCAGCATTCTGGAAGGCTGAGGCAGGAGGCTTGCAAATTCAAGTCCTATGTGGGCAACTTAGCAGGATCCTGCCTCAAAAACAAAGGGCTTAGATTTAGCTCAGTATAAAGTCCCTGGGTTCAATTCCCAGTACCAAGGGATAAAGAAAAAGAGAGGGACCCCAAGACATCTGGGAAGCAAGAACAGGCCATTCAGTGGTAGGGTGGGGCCAGGCCAGAAAGAGACTTCAAATCTCCTGGAGAACAGGGGTGCCTCAGCCACAGCCATACCTGTGGGGTCTGGGCAGAGTCATCATCATTAACAACAGGGGGTGGAGAGGAGTCACAAGCTGTCAGGGCTGCAGGTATGCACCCAGAAATGCAGAGCCCACTGTCAGGTGGGAAACATCAGACCACATGGAGGCCGGCAGCTGGTGCAGATCCTGGACACAATGGGCAGAGGGACCAGCAGGCACACAGGCTGCCACCCAAACCCACCCTAGCCACTCAGGAAGCAGGACACGGATGGTGGTGGGGCCTCTTTCCACAGGAACCCAGCAGCGCCAGGTCTCATTCTGGGAACGGTGATGGAGAACAGGAAAAGTGCACACTGGTGGTGCTCGAGAAGCTCTCCTACAGGCGGAGCTGCCCAGGATGTGGCATGCCGAGGAGTTCACCAGAGACCCCTCGCCCCGAGGAGGGCAGATACAGCCCAGGAATGCCAGGCCTACTGGGCTCAGCAAGGCCCAGGACAAGAGTAAACAAATGTAGAGGAGCATGGAAAGCTGGGGCACGGGAGGCGGAGGGCTCTGGGCAGCATGCAGTTTCCCCTGGGCACCGTAGTGCTCTGGGACCTCCTTGGCTCCAATATCCCAGACTTGTGCCCAGCCAGCTGTGCCTTTCCTGGCCAGAGGCTCCACAGTGGACACAACGGCAGTGGCCTCTTGTCTCATGCATCTGCCCAATGCACAGCCTGCATGCCAGGCATGAGGCGAGGTGAACTTCAGTCCTTAGTGACCATGACAAAGCTTACTTCGATGCCAGTCACTTACAGCAGAGAGACAGCAGTGGCCACAGGGAATTCTGCACAATCTGGTCAGTTATTCTGTACACCTAACCCTTTACTGAAAAATTAAGCACACTGTTTTGCCTCACAGAGCTGGGGATTGAATTCAGAGCCTAAGCAAGTGCTCTCACCACTGAGCCCAGCCCTAGCCCTGTCCACTGGTTATTTTAAGTGGCAGTACCACTGAGGCAGAGGGTGCTCCACTGGGGTGGCCCATGAGGGGCCACGTCAGAGCAGTGATGGTGACAGAGGTGCTAGGACAGCAGGGAAGGCACAGGCTGATGGGGCTATTTGTCATCCTGTGGAACTGAGGGTGGAACTGCAGGCTCTCGCCAGCTGCTGACTGCAATTCCACTTGCTGGCTGTGCCTTCAGACTTCACAAAAGTAGAATTATTGAAAGGCCCACATTTAACTGGAAAATAACAGGAGGAAACAGTGCAGGTGCCCCAAGGTATCCCTGTGATCAAACCAGAAGAGCAGGAACTCAGGCCTGCCAGCTCCTGCCAGGGGGCTGGAGGGCTGGGAACCTGAAGCAGGGCTGGTGGATGTGGGCTGTGCCCAGGGCCTTCCTCCCCGGCCAAGCCAGAACCAGCAGAGAAGCAGGTGCAAGCATAAGCATGCAGAGCACGCCTGCGTGCTGTGGGCAGAGCAAAGCCCCACTCCGGGCAGTGGCTCCAGCCAGGGCCCTCTGGAGCCCTCTGCCCTCAGTGGGGGCCAGGCAGGAGGGGCTTCACCTCCACAGTCAGTACTGACTGCCTGGCCCAGGCACGGTGGCCACTTGAGTTGCTCTGTCCACACCCACCTCACTGCCTACAGCTCTCATAGGGTCCAGGCTCAGGGGGAACAGTGGACAGGAGCAGAGTGCTGGGTGGGGACGATGCCAGAGGTCAGTCGCCAGGTGCACAGGGCAGCATGCCTGTCCAAGCCCACAGCCAGTCTTGTGGGTCCTGATGACGGAGTCCCCGGCCCTCACTACTAATGTCCCACCACTAATATCGAGAGTGACCTGTGAGTGCAGCATGCCCTCAGTGGCACTCCCTGCCCTGGGATGCCCCCCAAGGTATGTGTGCACCATGGTGCTCTTGCCATGTGTACATCCCCTATGGCATGCACTCCCCACTCACACTGCCACATCCCTTCCACACAACTTGTGGCGCAAGCATTGTCATCCACACAGCTGTGGTTAGTGGGTGGTGGCCAGGGCCAGGCTGAGGAAGACACTCTTCGTCTTTCCCGGGACAGTGACAAAGATGACAGCCATTGCTGGTGTGCTTCAAGGTGCAGGTGCCTGTCCTGGATGCGTGGGTGAATCTATCTTCTGTGACCCCTCACAGGGGCTGTGGGCACCTACTGTGGATTTGGGTGAACAGCCACACACAGCTTGGTGACCTGGGCAGTCTGTGGTCTGGTGATAGGCCATGCCTTTGAGGCCTGCTGTGGGTGGCATCACACCTGGACTGAGGTAGCTTAGCCTGGACAGGAGCCCGGGCTATGTAGGCCACAGCTGTGAGCTCAGTCTCTATCTCAAGAAGGCACTAGGCCCTGTCCAGGACAGATGACTTTCCGTCAGCTCTCTCAACACTGAAACTAATCTTCAACTCTTGAAACACCAGAAAGTCCCAGGGATGGGGTCCCTCGCCAGCATCAGGGGCCTTTCCCAGATGGAGACCAAGAAGTCAAGCTGGACCAGGACACCTGCAGAACAGTTCTCACTAAAGGCAGACACAGAGAAGGCAGGACTGGGGGCACAGCCCCAGGCCCACCCTAAAGGACCCAGTGTTGCCCTTGTAGAGCACCAGCCTTCCAAAGGACTGCCACCAGCACCTGCCTGGGAGTGGGAGTTGGCAGCTGCATCATGTAGGGGCAGCCCTACCCTCACAGACCCCAGGCCCTCAATACGGCCCCTTCCAGCTACCCCTACACCTCACCTGGGGACATATTAGTCTGGCTGGTAGCCTAAGAGGAACCAGAGGTGCTGGGGTACTGCACCTTGCCCCATAGGCATAGGATTCTGCCTGTCAGATACCATGACATGGGCCAGCCTGCTGCAGGAAGGTGACATCTGGAGCTCTTGTCCTGGCCCAGGCTTACCACTGGGATTCTAAGTGGGTAAAGTAGCCCAAGGGACACAGAATCCCAGCTGTCCCAATTCCAGGCTGCAGGTAAAGAGGAGGCCCAGAGACGGACACTATGTGCCCTGCCCAAGGCACCTGGCCCAACCTGGAATGGGATCAAGATAGTGTCACCGTAGGACGGCAGAGGAGGAAGGTCCCAACACAGGGGTCAGGGCCTGCACTCACTGAAGACACCAGCTGCCCCCGAGGAGCCTGAGGGCCCAGGGTCTGGGGGTGACCGAGTCCCAGGCCTCCTGCTCAGCGGGAACCCATCTTCTCCTCCACGCAGCCACAAGTCCTCCCAATGTGGTCCACCAAGCAAACAAACCCTCGAAAGTGTGAGGGTGACCATGACATGACCGTTCGGCAGGTACACTACACCTCATCCCATCCCTTTTCACTCACAGGTCCCCAGGGGCGGCCAGGCCCAGTCCACTACCTCATAGAGGGCTGAGCCCCATAGGCTCAAACCACAGAGCCACCATTCAAGGGCAGGGCAAGCATGCACACGCACAACACACTTGTGTACACATACATCCCAGGCACACATATGCACACAAGGTTGCATATGTGCCAGCGATCACATCTGGACATGCACAGGCACCCTCCTCCACAGACATGCAAATGCATATGCATGTGCTTCACAATCACCCACCTCCACACACCTGTGCACACCTGCACAAGTAGCAGCATGTGCAGCCCAGTCACGCCCAGCAGTCATATGTACAGCACACACCTGCAGCACTGGCATATAGCACACTTCTTTCTCCCAGACTTGCAGGCTCCTGGCGTCTACCTCACAAGGCTCTTCCCACATCTGTTCTGCTTCCTTCTCCACCTCTGTCCCATGTGAGCAAGATGAACCCTGCTGCCCCATCCTGTTAGCCCAGCCTCCACCCTGCCTCATCCCCATCATGGTCCTCACTGTGACAGGAGTGGACGGCAGGTCTTAAGGGGATGAAGCAAGTGGCCACACCCAAGGATGCAGTTATAGGGGCAGCACAGCCCCCAGCAGCTCCAAACTCAGAGCAGCCTTGCCAGGTTGGTGATGCCTACTCTTGTCATGTTTCCAAAGGCTCCTAGCACAGGCATTTTGACCTCTCCATTTGGCCTGCAAGAAGCCCTTCCCCAGGGAGAACTCAGCCCATGGACTTTGCTCATCTGCTCTGTGGGTGGTGAATTCAGATTTCCTGATTCACCAGGATGAGTGACCAACCCATCCCCCACCTCCCTGGAGGGTAAGCCCTGCACCCTGCATCTTCAGGACCGTAATTTTGTCCCTGGCCAGGGTGGGTCCCACAACTGGGCTGTGGTCCCCCCTAGGAGGCTGAGTCAGGCAAGTGCTGACCAAATCCCTCTCAAAGGAGAGCCACTCTGACCAAATCCCTCTCAAGGGAGAGCCACTCTGGGGGTGCTGGAGCTGATGTGGCTCCTCCACCCTGGGGAAAGTCCAACACTGCCACCCAGCTGCCTGACCCCTGTTCCCTGCATGTGCCCCCATAGGTTCCTTAGGTCTCTCCCCAGGCCCCCAGGCTCTGTCTACCCCTCTCTGCCAGATGGGAGCACCCTCTGCTCCCCTGACTACTCTGCCTGAGTCCAGCTTGTGCTTTTCCTGGGCAGGTGGCCCTCAGTGGTAGATGTGGACAGATACAGGAAGCCCCCAGAAAGGTCATCGTGGCCAAGCTTAACAGCCCTTGGCCCAGCCCAGGAGCCTCTTGAGATAGCTGGTGACTAGCCAGATGCTCACCATGGCTGACCACAGTCAGGCATCCTGGTCTGGTCACCAGGGATCAGAGGTGGCATGTGTTCCTAACCTTACCCCTCTGTTTCACCCCCCTGAGCCCCCTGGGCCTAGACTCAGCACAGGCCTTTTCCTGTGTCTCAGAGTGGACTCCAAGCTCACACTGTCTTCTCTGCACAGCATTTTTACCAGAAGAACCTCACAAAGCAAAGGGATGTGCCAACATCAAACTTCTGGGTGGGCCCTGTCCTTGGTGAGGGCACCCAGAGCCCCCTCTGAGCTCTGTCCTCACCTAGCATCCCTGATCACCATGCAATGGCCAGAGCCACCTAGGAGCCACCTGGGGTAGTATTTCTCAGCCCAGAAGCCCCTGGGGCCTTTTTGGATACAAATGGTTGGTTGCCTTGCTGGCCACTCTGACTTTCCCCCCAACCCTCAAGTAGTTCCACAGTGCTACCCTGGGACCTGTGTACTACTAGTCTCCACCTGAAAGGTGCTTCTCCCTCCCCATGGGGCTGGTAGGTTTCCCCTTCCTCTGTTCGCTGTGCCATTCACTGAGCACAGTGTCTGTCTTGGACCACAGGACAGCTATGCCCACAGTGATTTCAGTTCAGTTTTCCTAAAGCTACCTAGCAGGGCTGACACATGGTAGGTAGGAAACATCTGTTGAATGAAAATTCAAGTCTGGAGCCCAAGGCTGTGTTAGTAAAGCAAATCTGACCATTCAAGCCCCAAATATTACCACTATGCTTTCATGTCCTGGGAGGGGCCTGCATGGGACTAGTCCAGCACTGAGCGGGAGCACTGAGAGTGTTTTGCAGCTCTGAAGCTGGAGGATGAGACTGGAGGGCTCTGTATCATTCATGAGGAAGAACTAAGGTGGTAGCAGGTTTCAGGTGGGGGACCTCGACACCCTAAGGGAGCCCCTGTGGGCACTGAGTGCTCCCCCAGACCTGACACCTATAATGCCCCAAGCTGGTTTGAGGATCCATTCTTTGAAAGACACCCCAAGGTGTGGCAAAGGTGTGACCTGCAGGCAGCTGTGGGATTTCTTCTGCACAGACACAGCCGGCCTCTTCCAAGCCAGGTGTCCATGTGCTTCATGGACCCGTGAGGTGGGACAGTGGCATCTGTTTCACGCAATGATTTTCATCCAGCGTGGCCACATGTTCCACACCTCCCCTTCTCCCACCCATGCGTGAATGCACCTACCTGCTTACCCCTCATGCTCCCACATGTGTCCATCCACTCTCAGCTCTGCTGGAGCCTGCAGGCCTGCAGTCACTGGTGCAACCAGTGTAGACATTGCCTGGGGGCTCTGGCCCCCAGAAGAACCTGGACCTGCAGGCTGGAGATGCTGAGCACACAGGTGGGCAGGGGTGGTGCTGGAAAGGTGGATAGGCCAGGCAGGGGGTTCGACACAGAACCAGGGAGTCAGAATCTGGCTCCAGCTGGAATGGGTGAGGCCCTGGTGCTGAGATGTGGCCAAGACCTATTGCTCAAGAGTGGGCACCAGGAGACCCAGCCTCCTGGCCCAGGACCCAAGACCAAGCACCCTGATTCCCAGAAGCCACTGAGCTCCGGGGCAGGGCCCATGCCACAGAAGGGACAGAGCAGTCCCATTGGTCACCACTGAGACTCGGAGATTGCACAACCAGTGGGACCCACTCTAAATGCACTCCAAGCTCCAAGGCTGCAGACTGAGCAAGCCCACAACCCACAGAGACAGAGTGTGAGGCCCAGGCCTTAGGAACATTGCTGCAGTGGGTGCCCACCTGGGCAGGAAACACACTGCCCATGCCACTCTGTCTCAGATGCCTCAGCTCCAAAGTCCACAGGGTTTCACAACCTGTGCTCATGTCCCCCTCAAGAGGAGACTTTTCACCTCCCTCCTCACACACACTGCCGTGCAGATGTAGAAGAGCCCTGGCTTCCGGGCCTCAGATATACATCCCAGCTTCAAGCCCACCGCCTCACCTCTCCTGGGCCTGGGGTCCACCAGGACCCACTGACTCAACCTCCCCTGGAGGCTTGGGTTCACTCTTGTCTTCCCAGGCCACACTTGCCCTGGGTCCTCTCTTACTTCCCTCCAAGGACAGTCTAATCCCAGAGAGGATGGGCCACGTGGCAAGGGTGCTGGAGCCCAGCAGAAATGCAGGACAGGCCTGGAGCATCATAGGCACTCCTGTCCCCAGGGCCAGGGCACACAAGATGAAACCCTCAACCCTGTCTCCAACCCAGACATTCCCCATGACCCAGCAATATAAGGCAAGTGTTGAACAGAGGCTGTTCTTGTCTTAGGCGGGAACCTGGACAGAAGTCACACCTGTGATACAAGGCACCCTAGGAAGGCCACCATGGAGAGCCAACCTCATCCCATCTTTAAGAAGGGACAGAAGCCACAGAGAGTCTGACCTCCCATGCCCTGAGCCGAACAAGAAGGAAGCACCAGTGGGCCAGAAGCAGAGGACTGGGGTTCAGAGCTCTGCTCCTGGAAGCCTCTTCCAGCACACAGAGAGATCCCAAAGAGGTAGCCACTATATTCAGTCAGGGGACAGTGATACCACTCAGTTGATGGCCCTGCCACTTTGTTCCCTCTAGGGGTCAGGCCAGGGCCCAAACCCCAAAGCAGACCCTGTAAAAGTTGAAAGGACAGAAGAAACGCCCCTGGGGTGCAGAACACAGCAGTGGGTGGTGACAGGGACCACTGCCACTCACAGCCATGGACCCTGCAGGCTGGGGCTACCCTCTCCTGTCCCAGCTCGCACTGCATCCCTGCCCTTCAGGTGATTAAGAGGGGTCCATGAGTACTGCTGACCACAGGGGCACACACTACCTCCCCTCAGCAGCCACTTGGGAAGTAAGCACTGCATGCAGGACTCAGGTCACAGTTTGGTGGCCTGGGCACTTACAGGGCCTGTCCCACCTCCAGAAAGACCCCTCACTGATTCTCTCCAGGAACCTCATAGGTGGCAGGTTTGTTCCCACCCTGCTGTAGACACCACAGTGCCCCAGGGACATCCTTGGGGCCTCTGGAGGCTGGAGCATTGGTCAGAGCCCAGGCCTGGCCTGCTCCCACCCTCTGAACAGCACTGATGGTGGCCAAAGTCACTGGTGGCCTGCAGTGGATCTCACAGGGCCTCCACCCCGGCCTTCCTACAGCCTTCCAGGCATTGCTCAGCTCCAGGCTCCAGCCTCTCTCTCTGTCCAGCACAACCTTCCCTGGAGCAGGTGGGATCCCCCAGGAGGCTCCTGCCCAGAATGCCTGTGGTACAAGGCAGCCTGCAGAGCTGGATACCAGCCCAGTCTTCAGCTCTGGGGAGGCCCAGGACCCTGTGAACCTCAGTCCAGGGCTCCTAGTCCTCACAGGACAAGACTAAGTATGACAGGTGTTGCTACAGGCTTGGGGCCCAGGGGTCCAGGTACCCTGGGCTGGCTAGACGACACAGTTCTCACTCTCCCAATTCTACTGCAGAACCTGACCTCCACCCCTCTGACCTTGTGCTGGCCCCTGGCCATAGGCACCTGCCCACTCCCTTGTGTCCAGGGTCAGAGTCATTGCCTACCCTGGTCGTCTTAACCACAGGCTGGGCACAGGCATTAGGGGCACCCAACAGATTCAGAAAGGCCACGTGATTCTGGTCTCTCCTGCTGGGAGAGTTTCTGAGGGCAGTGTGAAACTAGAAGGGTCTGGATGTCCCCATGATGGTGAAGGAGACACAAGGCAGACAGCAGGATCGGTGCCCTGAGGCTGGAAGGGGCACCTCCCACCCCCCATGTGCAGGAAGCAAACTGTAGAGCAGGAAGGCAGAGAAGCTCTGGTGGGGTTCCAGGGATAGGCGCCCAAGGTCAGCTGCGTGCAGAGATGGCAGAGGGTTTCTGAGGCTTAGGTGGGGCCAGCAGGGGTCTGAATAAGTCCAGAGTTTCTCAGAGAGAAGGAACTTCGCGAAGGGGCTGGTGTGGCATCTCTGCCCTCCACAGCTGGATAGTGGCTCTCCCTCTTCCTGTCCTGGGCCACTGAGGGTGCATGGGTGGTGGCATCTGTACCCTGAAGGCTGTGACCATCCCTCAGGGCCCCAGGGACTCAGGCTGAGCAGAAGGCTGCTGGCCAGTTGAGCTGACACTGAGCAGGGTGGGGGTCATGGAGCCTGTGGACTGAGGTTTGAAGGTGGGGACTCAGACACAAAGTGGGCTACAGGTGCATATGCAACCTGCAGTGTAGGGTGAGAAGGGGGCTCTCAGAAGAAGGACCTGGAGATCAGCTCAGCAAACCCTGGCCCCAGAGGTCAGAAGTGGGTGAGGATGAGGGGTGGAGAGAGGCCAGGCTGGGCAGTGGCTTCCTGTTTAGAATGGGGGAGGCCCTGCCTCCTCACTAAGCTGCCTGTTCATGTATGAGACCCACACATGGCCTCCAGGGAAGGAGGGTGAGACCCACAGTTCCTCTATCACTCAGAATTCCTCCCAAGAGCCCAGGTCCCCTGTGCTGTCCTTGGAACCACCCCTTCTCCAGGGTAAGCAAGGCTGGCAGTTGGTGTACTGTCCCTTGAGCACCATGCAGGTCCTACCCCACACTGCTCTTGAGAGGACAGCTGGAACAGGGCCTCCCCAACCCCTGAGGCACCCTCTCAGGACTGGTCCCAGAGCTGGGAGACCCGCAGGGCTGGGCTCTTCCTGGTGAATAACACACTTGACTGGCAGAGCCCAGGGCAGAGTGCAGCTGACCTGCTGGCCAGTGCCCGGGCTGTCAAAGGGCTTTCAAATGCCAGGCTCCAATCCATCAACCTGGTGTGGACAGGGTGTTGTCCCCACTGGCCCAGAGACACCTAACATACACACCAAGGAGCTTTATGAAAGGGGTCCTGAAACCCCACGACCAAGCTGACCATGCCTGCCTGAGTAAATAGCTCAGGTCAAATTCCCCCACAGCAGCATTGGAAAGCCCAGTGGGACATAGCAAGGAGACCTGGCTACCAGCAGAGCCCAGAGCCAAGGCACACAGATCTGGAAGAGCTTCTAAGAGACACAAAGTAGAGTGAAAAGGATTGAGGGTCAGAGGCACGGGCACACACAGAGGGTAGGGACACCAGGAAGCCAGCCCTGCTCTGCTAGATGCAGGTGCATCAGTCTCAAGAATCTGAGTCTACGGACCTGCTCCCCACATCCGCCCCTCCTGATCATGCTGAGTACTCAGAGTTCTAACAGTTGGGGGCCCCTCCCCATTCTGAGCCCTGTGCAGACTGCTAGGTGAGTCTGGCCATGCCCCCCACCTAAGGTCCTGCTACACTGCAACGGCCCAGGCTCCCTCTAAGTTGCACACAGCCAGGAGCTGCCACCTCCAGGGAGACACTGCAACTTTGATCCTCTTGAGCTCCAAGGAAGCTGACCTTCCTCTCACCTTGCCAGGAGTTACCTGCAATTCCCGCTCTCACTCACATTCCAGGTAAAGGAGTCCAGACTGAACAGTCACAGGAAAACTGTGGGTGTTCTCAGGGTTTCACTGGATTTCCCCATGACCAACATCCCTTTTCTTTTCTACTCAGGAACCAGCATCACCCTGGGTGCCCCACTGGGCATTCCTCTCCAGGCAATAAAGCCAGAGAAACCAGGTGTGGTGGGGCACGCCTGTAATCCCAGCACTCGGGAGGCTGAGGCAAGAGGATCGTTGCAAGTTCGGGGCCAGCTTAGGCTACAAAGTGAGCCCAAGGCCAGCCTGAACTGCGTAGTGAGACCCTGTCTCAAAAAGACACAACAAACAAATAAATAAATAAATAAAGCCAGAGAACTCCACACCCAGGCAGACCTGGGCAGGGGCCCAGATCCAGACAGGAGCTAGGGTCATGCAAGGCTGTCCCCCAGCTGTGCTCGGTGACCTCCACAACTCTGCCTTCACTCTCCTCCGGATGGACCCTGCTCCTTGTCGCACTGCGGCTCCCTCCCCAGACAGAGGAAAAGATGCAGAGGCATCTGCAGCGGGTCGAGCAAGACTTCATACTTGGCAACCACTGACAACCGGGCAGACACTTACCAATTTTGGCCAAGCTGGCCACGAGGATCCAGAGCGCGATGATGTATGGGTCCTGGACATGGTGCCACTTGAAGGTGACGATGTGAAAGCCCTGGCTGGCATTGTGCGCTCCACCAGCCTGCTCCTCGACGGCCCCAGCCCGCGGCAGCGCCAGCGCCAGTGCCAGCGCCCCAAGCACAGAGCACAGGGGGCCCGCGTGCCGAGACATCGCCCCCTGTGTCCGCACTGCGCTACAGACCTCGGCCACCGCCCTTGGCCTTTAATCCCGCGCCCTCCGCCCCGGGGCGGGGCCTCCCCGCCTCCCCGCCTCCCCGCCTCCCCGCCTCCCGGAGCACACGTGAGCGCGGGCTCGCCTGGCCCCGCACGCCGCTGCTACTAGGCGCTCGCGAGCCAGTCCGAGCCCACAAGGATTAGTCGGTTTCTGGTGAGCAGTGGCTGGGTACCCACCGATGCGACAGTGGGTGGGCAGTTCCGAGGTGGTGTTGGCTGTCCTGCACAGCTGCTCTGAGAGCCAGGGGTCCCTAGGACCCTGAGCACAACAGTATGAGTACATACCCAGGAGGGCTGACAGCAGTCAGGAGCGGGCGGGGCTGTGCCCTCGCTCCGCGCTCCTGCAGCCCACTGCCTATCTCCGACTCCAAGCCCCACCAGGAGGTTAGAGGGCCCAGGCACCCTAGACCTTCTAGGACGAAACATTCTTCCCACTGTCACCTGAGATCTCCATCCTCTGCCCTTCACACCTGGGTCAGGGCTGCAAACTAGGTGCTTCCCTTTGTCCACAGGCTTCACAAGACAAGCATATCTCCTATCCCAAGCCCACCTTTCACCACAGTGCCTGAGTGGTCCAGAGAGAGACCCAGCTTCCTGGACCCATCCTCTTCGCTGACCCCTCCGCCCCCGGAGGTTCCCACCTGGACAGGTCCTGGGGTCCCCAGACTGCCTCCCTCATCTTAGTCCATTACCTATGCTGAACCCCTGGACTCATAGCTGTGACGCTGAGTCCTACCTGGCTCTTGGCTCAGCTCATTGACCCAGGCCATCTGCTGAATCAGTCTGGCTATGCCTGCCCTACCTGAGGGACATGTTCCCAGAGTGACCAGCTTGTCTCGGGGCTGGTGCAGTGCCTGCAGGCCATGATACTCATGAAACACAGGTGGACAAGAGGACAGGTGGGGCATCTGCCGATGTCTTAGCACACATTGGAGCTCCCAGGAGCCCAGGGACAGTGCGGATTTGGAGGCCTTTTCCCGGTGGCTGTCATTTCCTAGTGACAGGAAGTGGTCTGTGTGACAGAGGTGGCTGGGTGCTGAATGGCAGAGAGGCAGGACTGAGCCCACATGGGCTCTGGCACACAGTACCACAAGTACGTGACCAACCACGAGGGTGGCCTTGGGTTTTACAGTTGCTGCCAGCTCATGTGTCCAGGTGGGTCCTGCTTGTTCCCAGTTCCCAGGAAGGCTCACTGGATGAGAGCAGGTGACCCCAACCCAGAAGGCCTCTTTGCTGTTTCCCTGCACTCCCAGGGAGTCAGGAGGGCTGTCCTCTTGGCACTGCTGCCCCTGGGCACAAGAAGGGACTGTGCTGTCCAGAGCCTCCGGTCACCCTGCCCGTCTGGCGTGGGGCCTGCAGCAGGGCCTCTGGGAGCGACAGGAGTTCAAAGGGCAGAGAGCAGGGTGTTGCCACGAGACATAGCTGGGAGCCTGATGGAGAGGGAAGCAAGGAGCTCCCACAAGGATATGGGTAAAAGGGGCCCAGTGGGGCATTTGGCAGGGCCTGCAGAAAATGTGCACTGGGCCTGAGGTAGCTGGAAGCTTGGGGCTGGTGAGTGTTTCCCACGCTGTGAGGACACCCCTCAGGCCAGAAGTCTGCCTAGGGGTGTGCTGCACACTCAGCGGTGGCTGGGGCTGGGCAGGCAGCCCATTGCCTCCTTCCTCTCCAGGCTGTGTCTGCAGAGGCAGGCTGTGTGAACAGCGCCCCCTGGAGCTGGGCAGGGCTCAGGAATGATCTGATGGTTTGTCTGCCATTCCCGGAGGGCTAGCCTACAGCCCTCAAATAAGGATCATCTGTCTAACCCTGCACAAGCACTTATACTTCACAGGAAATAGAAGTGGAAAAATGTAGTCTATCACTTTTGTTTCTGATTCTGTGTTTCATTTGTGTGGTTTGTGAATAAAGAGGCAAAAATTTAGACAGCTATGCATCTGCTGACAGGTATGAGTTGGAAGTGAGTTTCTAATAACTTTAAGGTAGTCAAACACCTCCCCTTTAAACCACAAAGCCAATGCAAGCCCCTTTTGGTCTTCTCAAACTGAGTATGGGACACACCCTACTCCTCACCTGGTCTGTGGAGCCTTTGGGGTGGACAAGTGGGAATCAGCCCTAGAGCTGCCTTTAAGACTCGCCCACCCCAACCCCAAGGGTGGTTTTATCTGAGCATCAGCGCTTCTGCATCTGCCTGCTGATGTGTTGGAGCCCAGCGTCCGGGTGGGCCATGCAGGACCCAGCCCTCCTGGAGGCACAGGACCCATGCTGCCCACAGGGACTCCTTTCCCCAAGTTCCCAAAACACCCGCCATGTACACCACAAAGCCAAGCCCCAAAGGGGAGGTGTTTGAGTACCTTAAAGTTATTAGAAACTCACTTTACCTGGGTCTGGAGCTGCACTTGGGGCAGCAGTCAGACCCTTTGCAGAGCTGTTGCCACAGTCTGAGCAGCAGCTCGTCCTGGCGGAGGGTTGGGGTCAGGATTAGGGTTGAGCTGTGCAGTGTCCATACTTGTGCTGAGAACAGCCAGGACCATGTGCACTCACTCAGGACTGTGTGGGCCAGGGTCTGTGCCACACTGACCCTGCCACCACTCAGACCCACCTGGGTGTCCATGCTCCAGCCTAAGCTGCTCTCATACACACAGCTGCCCGGCCCTGGAGAGGTTACACCTGTTGGCCCTTCTGCCCGTGGGGATAAAGGGTCCCTCTGTGCTGTGACCCCTCTGACTCCACTGACTTCCCAGACCTCTCCTCCCCCATGGCCTTTCCCCTACTCTCCACCTGATCCTATGGCTGCATCTTCCCAGGACATCTCCTCTCCAGCACTCATCTCCTTCTCAAAGAGGAGAAGTCCTCTCTGCCTTGCTGGAACCCTCTTCCTGGAGGGACTGAGGCCATGGGCTGCAAGCCCCTCCCCAGCATCCTTTCGGCCCCTTGTGGGTCACTGGCACCGTCCCTTCCAGACACAGAACTCCAAGGGCTTGGATCTCTCCAGCAGTGACAGCACCTAGCATGGACTCTTCTGTTGGAGGGCTGGCCTGAGGGCCCTATAAAAGATGGGACCACTGCTCCAGTGACTTGGGCAGCATGGCCACCGGTCCTCCACCTCAACTGTCACCAGAAAGGACAAAGCCTGGAGACACAGGATGCTACACCAGTCCAGCCTCTCAGGAGAGAGACATCAGGCTTCACTCTGGCTGAGCTGACCCAGAAAAGAGGGCCATGCTGGCCTTAAGACCCCAGGGATCTGTCACCCTCAGATCACCAGAGTCCAGTGGATTCCATCAGCTCCAAAAACGCTCAGTGGCCCTATCACCAAGTGAACACCAAGGTGCCTGCTGCCCATGCTGTACCCACTGAGACAGAAAAAGAGTACAGTGTGCAGATTGGAAAGGAAGAAGCAATGGTAATGGTTAGTATGTAAGATTTTCTCTTTAGGGCTCCAAAAAGAACTTTTATCAAAGCACAATCCCGTAGGGCTCAGCAGCCACCCCTCCCTCATGGGCCCAACATACAACCGTGGTCCATGAGATTTTATCCCTGGTGATCTCACAGTCTAGTTTGTAATGAGGATAGTGCTCTCACAAGGATGGGATTGCCAAAGGGTTCGTTTCCCAGGGCATGTCCCTGAGTAGCCATACTGTGTTACAGTGATGAAGAATTTAGCAAGGATGTGGCTACAGCATCAACCTTCTAAAACCAACTGTGTCTCTAAAGGCTACTGATAAATGTTTTAGAACATGAAAGTTAATTTTAACTTCTATTTACACAATATCAAAAATATGGAACTAGGAAAGAAATGTCCCAAAACTGTGCAAGACATTGATGGAAAAATTAAACATTGGGACTGGGTGGGCATTCACAGTTTGCTTTGTGGAAAGATATTATAGATTTAATATCTTCAATAAATATCAGACTACTCAGTCTTCCTTCCTCCCTTCCTTCCTTTCTCCCTTCCTTCCTTCCTTCCTTCCTTCCATTTTTCATCTTTCTCTTCCCTTTTTTTGGTACTGGGATTGAACCTAGGGCATTCACGCTGAGCTGTATCTCCAGCCTTTTCTGTTTTGTTTTGTTTTGAGATAGTCTCACTAAGTCCCTAAATTGCCTGGGTTTGGCTTGAGCTTGTGACCTCCTGCCTCAGCTGAGATTACAGGCATATACCATCATGCCTGACTTCATACTTTTTTGAGTCAGATTTGGCAAATCACATTTTTCAAAGTCTGCTACTCATAGCCAAACTGATTGCTTTACTAATGTAGGCTGTGGAATATTCTTTTAATATCCTTTTATATCTGTGAGCTCTGGATCTCTATTCTGTGCTTTGGTAGTTTTCTCTCTTTCCAAGGCCAATGTTGCTGGAGGTTTATAAACTTTATTAATCTTTTCACAGAATAAGATTTTGTTCTTGTTGATTTTCTCTATGCTATTTTTTCTACTAATGTGGATTTTTCTACATTATCTCTGCCTTCTGTTTAATGAACTCCATTATTTCTTTTATCTACTTCCTTCATCTTTATTTTGATGTTCTTTCCCTACCTTCTTGAACTGGAAACTTGGGTCATTGATTCTCAGCACATCTCCTTTATAAGTATCTTGCTTTTCCAGTAAGCTATAAATTTCCCTTTGATAACTAGTTTTGTGCATTCCAGTTTTTTTATGTTGTATTTTCCTGGTTCAGCTCAAAATATTTTCTGTCTTCTATTATGATTTTGCTTTAACGTATGTTATTCAGAGGTCTGTTGCTTAATTTACAGTTGCTTTGTTTCAAAATATTTGGAGATTTTCCCATTATCTTTCTGTTACGAGATCTAATACAACTCCAGTGTGGCCAGAGATCACACACTATGTAATTTTAGTTGTTCTTGGTGTTTAAAAACCACAAACACCAATCATTCTTGGTGCTTGTGGTTAAGAATCTGGCCTTCTGTGATAAGTCTGGCTCCAGCGAGAGAGCAAATTCTGCAGAGTAAGGCTCTGTGCAGATCCCTGTCAATGCATTGCTTGATGTTGTTCCAATCTGCATTTCTAGGAAATTCAGTAACTGAGAGAGGTTGAAATCCCCATCCACACGGTGATGGCTTTGTATGTGCCTTGACCTGCACCCCTTTTGCTTCCTGTGCTCTAAACTGTATTATTAAGTGCATCTTAGTGCAAGACTGCGATGTCTCAGCTCCACCCCTGTAGAGTGTCCTTCAACCTCTCATCATTTCTTGCCTAAAGTTTACTATGATAGGAGCATTATCATACCCATTGTCTTGTGGTTAGTGCATATAAGGACATCATTTTCCATTCTTTTATTTTCAACATCTTTGTATTTAAAGTATTTTTTTATTGAGTCTGACAACCTGTATCTTGCCTTGAGCTTGAAATCCGCCTGCCTCAGCCTCCTGAGTGGGGTTATGATGGTAAAACTGGAGTGTCACCTTGATTGGTTTGAGGGCTGGCTAGGAGATTCATTGATCACACTTCTATATGGATGGTTCATGGGGGTCATGTGTCCTTGGGAATGATGTCTGTCTCTGGCCTCTGCCTCTCTGGCACTGGTCCCTGTTCTGCATCTTGACTGCAATGAATGAGGCAGCTTTGCTCCTCCACACCCTTCTACCATGATATACCTGCCTTGGAGCAGCTAACTGTAGACTGAGCCCTTTAAAACTGTGAGCCAGTGAACCTCTCCTCCTTTAAATCATGAGCATCAGAAATCATTTTCCAGGAACAAAGACTGACTACTCCAGCGGGGATTTCAGGTGTGTACCACCACACCCAGCTGCAGTGCATATTCCTGATCAGTGGCATACAAATGTCAGTCTGTACATTCCAGGACTGGATGTGGTCACTGGCCTTTCTCTTCTTCACAGAAGCAGTGGGCATGTTCTTTCTTATTTCCCATAATATCCCCAACACAGGATGCAGTTCTCTTGGTTCTGTCCCTCTGTGTGATGGCTCTGTTGTTGGATGCTTTTTCTTGCCTTTCAGACTGGTTTAATTTCCCTAAGCATTCTTTTTATAATTCACCTACCTTAAGCAAACATTTGCCTACACCATGTTGGGTTCTGTGCAGCACCAGCCATGAATGGGCCCCATGGGCCCTATGGGCCTCAGGTGCAGGGATGCCAGAGAGCCATGTAGAGCATGCACCTTGTCCCGCCATCTTGGCTGGCTGCCCCTGCATGACTGTGTTCCAGACATTGTTCACATGGAGTTCATACCAGCAGGTGTCCCTGAGGTTGTTCACACTTGGGTAGTCACCCAGAGTCCTCCCAGG
Organism: Dinomys branickii; assembly: GCA_004027595.1. Classification (NCBI taxonomy): domain Eukaryota; kingdom Metazoa; phylum Chordata; class Mammalia; order Rodentia; family Dinomyidae; genus Dinomys; species Dinomys branickii. Next base: position 166,559 of record PVLD010000001.1, read on the forward strand.
CCCCACAGCCCCCTGGGACCCCACTGAATTCTGGCCAGACATGCCTGCTTGACAGCTTCATCTTCGTAAAGCCCTTGTTCTGGCCTGGCCCTCTCTTGCCCCTCATCCCACTCTTGGGGAGGCTGACTTGCCTGTAGACACAGCTGCAGCCTTCTGTGTACCAGTGGAGGCCCCTGGAAGCGCCCGGTGGTCTGTGAATTGTGGAGCTACAGTCAAGGGGCAACAACCTCTGCTGGGGATCTCAGGAGCACTGGGCTCTGCACTTCCAACCCCTTCTGAAATACAGATAGTGTATGTTTGCCCACAGGATGGTGCACACCATGGTGGCTGGCACACTGAGTGCTGGGGCACAAAGAGCCCTCCTCTGCCACTGCGGACCACCACCAAACCTCTGTCCTTGGGATAGGATTCATTCACTGGGTGATTGTTCCAGCAATCCTGGTTTAGTTCTGGTCAGCAGATGGCCCCTCAGGGAGCAGGGCTGAGACCGTGGCATCTACCCATCCCATCTACCCGTTCATTTGGAGTATGTTCATATCAACAAACCTCAGCTTCTCCCATGTGGGCATGGTGCTAGGTGTGAGTGGCTCCACTGAACCCACCAGCTGGGTTGTTCTATGTCCACTGGCTGTGCATTTTGAGGGGGTTCCAAGATGCTCACATGGCCGGAGCCAAGCAGTGCCAGCCTGTCCCTGAACCTGGAGCTCTGACTGGAGTAGCATGCAGTCCTCACAGCAGGTGAGGGGCTTCAGGGGAGCACAGCCACCAATGCTACTGGACCAGGGCCAGGGCCAGGGCCAGGGCCAGGGCCAGGCTGCCTCACCTAGAGATCAGTGGTCTCAGCCCTTGAGGGCTGTAAGACAATGGGCCAGCAGAGGAGCTGATGGACTTTGTCTGGGGCCTGATATGATGTGTGCGGAGGATTTAAGGAGGCGCCACCCGAGAAAACCATGCACAGAGAGACCCTGTTCCTGGGATGAACAAGGAGCCTGGCCAGCAGGATGTGCCCCATTGGAAGCAGGGCAGACACAGCTTTGTTTCCATAATCACTCCTGATAGTATCTCTTCTCCAAAGAATCCAGGGAGATTTTCCTAAAGAATAGCAGTTTTGTTTTCAGGATAAGTTCCAGCTCCTGCTAATGTGCAGTGAGGACGTGGGCCTTGTCTCTGCTGAGGTGCAAGCAGGAGCGTTTGGGGTAGGGTTAGGGTAGGAGACCCTCTGGTGGGAAGGCTCTACCTTCACAGGTTTTCAGGGGCTGACATGAATCCCAGGTTTCAGCAGAGCCCCTGAATGTTGGCAAAGCTTTGTGAGCTGGGGGTGAGTCAGGCTGGGCTCCTGCAGGCACAGCCCATAGCTGCTGGAAGCTGAGGCAGGGTAGCCCAGGGAGCAACGCTGCCTACAGGGCAGGACAGCTGCAGCCCCTTCTTGTCCTGCCTTGCCGAGGGGTGTAGGAACCACCCCAGTACAGCCAGCACCTGGTCACCCCAAAGCCAAGTGCTATCAAAGTGGGGAGCATGCTTGCCTTCAGAGGGTCAGGTGGGGACACAGGCCTTTCCCAGACAGGATCTCTAACCCATAGCTCGGCCCAGTACACAGGGTGGTAGACTCTCCTAAGACTGTGTCACCCATCAAGGGTTCTAACCTCCTTGGAAGACCTCACAGGCAGAAGCAGGACTCTGGGCCACCCTCTGGAGAGTGGAAATTTTTCGCTGTGAGGAATGCCTGTGCTTGTCTAAAGGGAAGTCCTGGTATAGCCAGAACTTGACACACATTTGCACAAATTAGCCTTTCAGATCAGAATGTCACTCATGCCAGACCCTGGAACAGAGGCCCTTGGGCAGGACTCTGTGTCCCTCCTGACTACAACCTTAGCCCTTAGAACCCCCACCTTGAGCCCAGTCCTTTCCTGGCTCAGGGACCACAGCAGGGATGGAAGGCCAGTCACATGCTCTTCTTGACTTCGACAAGAATCATCTTGGGCACTGGGGTGGGGTCCAGTGCCAAAGCAAGTTGTGCTAGGACTCACAGGCTGGCTCAGGTCAAGCCAGGCTGAGAGGGGACACACACCCTTACTGAGAGGCAGGGGCCACATGGCCAGGCTCCTCTACCCTGGGCGTGGGGACTCAGGCTGGAGGGCCCCTCCCAAGGCCAATGCACCCCTGCCCCAGAACTTGAGGAGGACTCCCACCCATGAGCTCCAAGAGTACAGACTGTCCTGGGCCAGCCCTGCGGAGGTCAATTGGGCTGTAAAGGAGACGTGGTCGTGCTGGGCATAACCCCGACTATTCCCAGCAGTAGGAGCTACTGGTTTATGGAGGGTAATCCCAAGGAAGGATTAGGATGCCAGCAACACCTGAGTCACCTTTTAGTGGCCTAGAGAGGGCGTGGGAGCCGCTCCCACAGGCAGCCTGCCTGGCCCACAACACCTCTCTGGGATCAGGTAGAAGCAAGACCGTGGTCCAGCAGGAGTGCTTCCCTGAGCACTCAGCTGAGCCCTGGGAGACCCAAACCAGTTCTGGGGGCCCAGCAGCCTGGCAGCCAGGAACACCAGCCTCAAGTTTGGGTTTCAGGAATATTTTCAAAGCTCAGTCTCACGCTGCTGCTGTGAAAACAAGGGTGTTTTCCTTGGATGCAGGTGCATAGTGCTCCCACACACATTGGACTCCTCCCCACCATAGCTGCTCCCCAGCCCAGCCCAGCCCAGCCCTCCCTCCCTAGATCCCAAGTGCCGGTGCATGTGCAGTAGGGTTCTGGTTCCAGTTCTGGTTCCAGTATAGGATGCAGGTGGTGTAGCCCTAGACCTAGACTGTACCCCTCACCTTCTGAGGGCATCTCCATACCCTGGACCCCATGGCCATCTCCCAGCTCAGAGCAAGGCTTCTATTCCTCAAGAAGGGTTGGATGTATCCTGTCACGAGTACTCCTGGGCCTCCGTGGGCCCCTGACACTGCATGTCAACCACCCCGCACCACCTGCACTTGAATGCACTCTTTGTTCTGCCTCGGAGTTTCTCTACCTAGAGACTGGGTGTTAGAGACCCAGAAAAATAACAGCCCACTGCTCAGTCTTGGTGTCCCCAGCCAGGCTTCACCCGATAGCCCTGGGGATGCACGCGCCAGGCTTCAGGCTGCCCAGCTTACAGGTGCTGCTAATCCCATTTTAAATCAAGGAGGCTGAAGGCTTTGGTGCTGGCCCAGGGTCACCGATCACAGAGCTGTGTTCCTGCACCTGCCCAGCCCTACTGCTCCCCAATCTGCTGTATAGCTCACTGAGAGGAAGAGGACTGAGGGCCCAAGGGTGTGGGTATCCTGTACCAAGTCCACCACTGCTCACTGCTCTGGCTTTGGGGAATTATTCAGCATCTTTATTCCCAAGTTCCACCTCTGTCAGATGGCAGATGACAACCTTTCCAGCTGCCAACAGAGGGCCAGGGGGTCCACATGTGTACAGAAGACCCCTTGTGTTTGTGGCTGGGAGCCAGCCCAGAGCTTGGCCAGAACACACCCTCAACCCCTGCGCTGGTCATGCAGCCAACCAGGAGTGAGCGACAACACTGACAGCAAACCGGTTTGTTTACCTGATGGCCAGGGAGCAGCACTCTGCTCACAGCCAGCTGCTCGCTGACCTCATCATCATCCCAGCCTGAGCACCCTGTGCCCACAGGCCTCACTGAGGCCTGAGGGGCTCCAGACGGCAGTCAGCTCAGGGAGGAACAGGGCTCAGGGCCTGTGGGGCAGGGCAGGGTGTGTGGAGTGAGGTTCCAGTGACTCCAGTGTCCTTAAGCAGTGCCCCAAGGTCTGTGGAGGGGGGTAGCGAGCCAGCTCCCTCTGTGCCTGCCAGCCTGCCCACACCATGCTGCCTCCTGATGCCCAGAGCTCCCTCGCAGCCTGGTGAGAGGTGGCCATCTGTGGGGAGGCAGCCTCTGCCAACCTCAGTCCAGCTCTGTGTGGCCTAGTGACGCCAAGTAATCACAGAAGAGCCTGGCTATTTTCCGTGAATGCTGAGAGCACCCAGAGTTGTGATCTCCTGTGTGGTGGCCACGGCATAGTTGGGTGATGCAGGGTGCTGGCTCCTGGCTGCAGTTGGCTGGAGAAGGCAGTGGGCAGCTCGGAGCCAGCCTAGGGGCCCTTCTTTCCAGCAGGATTTAACAAGCCCAGGAGATGGCAGGGCAGGGCTGGAGAGGATCAGCCACATCTGTGTGGAAAACTGCCATGTGGGACCAGATGTTGGCACATCTGGGTTGGCTTGCGTCAGGCATGCATGGCCTGGGGCAAGGACATGAGCCCTGTGACCCTGTTCCAGGAGCAAGTCCTTGGGCACAGGCTGGGCCCATGTGGTGCCCTTCCCTGGCACTATCTGAGCACCTGTGATCATATAGCCTCCCATTCCCTCCCTTCTGACCTCATCTGGAGGCTCTGTGCTCGGCAGGGGACCAGTGTTCACATCCTACTCTGCCGGTGACTCCACAAAGGAGGTCAAGAGCTCCTGCTTGACACTAAACCACCATGTGAATGGAGTGAAGAGGGTGGAGGGCAAGGTTGGGGAGACACTTCTCTTTTTCCTCTGCACCCTTGGAAGATCTATGCCCACTTGGAGTCCTGGCCTCCCAGCCCCATAAACTACAGATCACTCTGGCATCTCCCTCATCCCCAAGATGGACTGGGAAGGGCTGGTTTACAGCAGGGCATATTCCTGCCTCTGCCTCCTCTTTGCCACAACTGCCCACAAGAAGAGAACTCCCAGCTCTCTTGCCAATGGCTTGGAGCACTGCCTTGCTTCTCGTGTAGCTGTCTATGAGCTAAGAACAGACAGCTATGGGGCAGGAGGGCCCTTGTGCCCCTGCAGATGAGCTCTTGCTGTGCTGGAGTCTGGTAGACAAAGGTACAGGCTAAAGACAGCTCTCCGAGGCAGGGGAGCTCTTAGTAGATGTATACGTCTTATCCCAGCACTCTGGGAGACTGAGGCAGGAGGATCACACATCTGAACCCAGGTTGGCAACTTAATGACTTAGCAAAGGAGGGAAGGTTTAAGGATGCAGATCATGGTGAAGGTCCTAGGCTCAATCCCAGCACCACACACACACAAAAAAAGAAGATATGGACTGAAGTGTCATCTCGCCTCCTCCCTAAGTGGAGCAAGTGCAGGCACTGGGTACTAGGGCTGGACCCCAGAGCCCCTGCAGCAGGGTTGCTGGGTGCACACAGGGTCACCAGCTCCCTTTCCAAGGCCTTGGCATCTCAGAGGAAAGGAGGCTCTTACCGATGCTTCCTCCTACCTCCTCCTCGTGAAACCCTTATCGAACAATAGCCCCAGCATGGTGTGATTCTGCAGGTGAGGAATTATACATTAACTTCACTAATTAATGTTTATGGCACAAGGCTCTGTGAGCTCCAGCCACAGCCACCACCACCGCAGTGGCCTCCCCAGGGCTGGCCACTCTCCCAGGCCCCTCCTCACAAATGCAGCCTCCTGCACCCTGCCCTTCACCCTCGGGAGCTGCCCTGTAGCCTCCTCAGCATCCCCTCTGAGGGTCATGGAGCAAGGGACCCCATCCTGGGTCAGGCCCAGTCTGCACTGCCACTCCCTTGCCTGAGTTGAGGAGAAGCCCCTGACATTCTGGGTGTCTGGCCTGCAGTCATCCCCTCCCTGCCAGCCAGCAATATCCAGCCTCCACCTCTACTTACCAGTTCTTGACCTGCCAGGGACACCATAGGCATCTAGCCTGTCTCCTCCCTCACCGGGATGTGGCCTCAGCCCTCCACTCCTTCCTGACCCTTCCCTCCTACGTAAGGGGCACCTTAGTCCCCTTGATCTCTGGTCCTAGCACACAGGACTCAGGGTCCTCTTTCCCTGTGATCATCCCAGCCCCCACAGTTATGACATGAGCTTATGGGCAATAGTGACAATAAACAGCAGTCCTGCTGTGGGCAGAGGACTGTGGCCCGCAGTGGCCAGGTCCTTGCCAGAGCCAACCTGGGTGAGGATGCAGAGCCAAGAGACCTGCTGGCACCAAGAAGTCTACTGGTTCTACAGGGCACCGTGGCTCGCAGGGCTGGACAGGACACAGCCTCCCCGGGGGCTCAGGTGGAAGCTGGCTAACCCCAGACAGGAGGAGCCTGGTGCCCAGGTGACCATCATTGTGACCAGGGGCCGTCAAGGCAAGGACACCAAGCGTGGAGGTCAGAGGACAGCAGATGGCCCCTTCCCCCTGCATCTGGACATGCCTGGGGCCAGTGTCCCCACTGTGGTTGATGCAAGGACATGCTGCTGGCCTGGCTTAGAGAAAGTATGGGGACTTCTGAACAGAAAGTCCCTTGCCCATGGAGGACCCAGTATGACCTCCCAGCTAAGGGGTCCACTGCTGCCTGGGTGAAGATCCCCAGATCTCTTGAGGGCAGGGCCTGACATCTCGCCCAACACACTGGGGCCTTGCTGTCGGTGAAAACAGACTGTCCTCCATGCATCTCTTTGTGTGGTTCTTACTGTTTTTGTTGCACTATTGAGGGGAGCCTAGGTTGACACATTCACAGATGGTGATGCTGGTGGGAGAATGGCATGGGCTGAGATCCCCCAGAAGGGACCATGGGGCCTCACTATACTTGCTTGGTAAGCAGCCTCTTTCTCTTTCCACAAGAACTGAGGGAGCCCCAAGTCTGCCCATCCTCGCCAGGTCCCACTTGCAGTCATACCTGCCTCCCACCATGTTGCCTGCATTGTCCAATAGTACTGTGTCACAGGGGACCCCACTGGCCTTCCCTCCTGCTGCAGGTAGAGCAGGAGGCACTGGCAACTGCTTGGGCCATGCGAGTACAGGCACAAGCCCAGGTGGACCCCAGATCCTCAGGAGACCTTCCTGACCCTGGACTACAGAGCACACCACAAGGCTCCAGCAAGAGTCAGCCTCAGGATGCTGCAACAACCTGATACTCTGGAGGGGCAGCTCAGCCAGGAGCAGAGGCAGGAGTTAGGTGGTCTTGGCTTCGGGTGACAAGAACGCAGGAGGGAGGGTTTGTGTGTGTGTGTGTGTGTGTGTGTGTGTGTGTGTGTGTGTGTGTGTCTGTGTGTGTCTGTGTGTGTGTAGAAGGCCCCAACTGCCTTCTGGGACAATGCTGCATGACAGTGTGGAGAAACAGCAGGACACAAGAACCCACTGTGGAGGACACGCCAGTGAGGCTGTGGCCAAATGCAAAGGGGTTGAGAAGGATGCTGCCCAGGTCACTGGAAGACTCATTTCCCTAAGAACCTTCTGGGGAGGAAAGTCCAAGAGACAAGCAGCTCTACAGTGGCTCTGGGAGCCAAGTATGGGGTGAGGGCCTCAGCATGAAGCCAGTGTGTGTGGAGTAGAGAGTATGTGGTGTCCTGCCAGGGCAGTGCCCTCATGGAGTCTGGAGGGACATGGAAGGGAGAGTGCGCAAGGCAGCCAAGGATATGGGCAGTGGAGGGTGACCCAGCTTCAGGGACCAGAAGCTCCTGCATCCCAGAACAGGAAAAGCAGGGCACAGAAGTGCTTAGGACATGGAGTAGGGTCAGAACCCACAGTAGGGGTTGAGGAATCCATCAGAGAGAGACCAGGGCAGCCAGTTGCCGAGGAGGCATCAAGGAGCATGATATTGTCAGGGCAAGTGGCTCCCTAGGATGCTGGGGAAAATGCACCATTTTCCTTGAGGTCATTGAACAGAGTTCAAGGGGCCCTTGGGATAGATACACTTGGCACAAAAGACAGTGGAGAGAGCCAGGTGTGAGCACTGTTCTGGGAGCTTCAGGCAGCAGCTACCCCACCCCTGGCTGGTCCCATGGTTGTGCCCTAGCCCCCAAGGGAGAACAAATGATTCTTCTTAGGGGGCATCAGGTCATCCTCCCATTGCTGCCCTGGAACTTCACTGCTGAGGGAGGAGAGAGGTGCCCCTGGCTGTACCATTCCCCAGCCTCCCATTCCTGGCTCCACCCCAGCAAGTGGGTCCAGGAGCACATGGGGAACAAGGTCACAGGACCTTCATGGGCAGGTGTGTGGGAAGGAGGGCCTGGGACAGAGACTGGGAAATCCCTACCCTCACCCCAGCTCCCTTCTCAGGCTCTCAGGGACCTTCCACCCCTGCAAAGGAGAAACTGTCCCTTCCAGGAACCAGACTTTTCCTCAAGGGATGCTGCTAGACCAGCTTCCCAGCCAGTACGACTCCTGTCAGGAATGCAAGGAGAACCAGAAATCAGTTCTGCCCTAATCTTTAGCAGGTATTGCCATTGGAAGCAGGTGAAGGGTTGGGTAGGAAGCTGTAGGTGAGGGTAGGGCGATACCCTTCACTTCAGCTTCCTCACCTTGTTCAGATTTTACCAGCTTTAAAATGACATGGGTTTCAGGGAGGGTGGCACACCCTGCAGCCGACCTGAGGTCAGACACAGTTTCCGGCCCTTGGAACCCAGCACATCATGTGGCTGGCAGTGAGCAAACAGTGGTGCTGTTCTGAAGTCCCTATGTTTCCCGCAGCCTAGCCTCCTTTCTGCTCAGCAGTGCCAAAGGGCATCTTTTGCAGAATATAGGTGGTGACAGCCACCCAAGGGCATCTGCCCCTTGCTCTCTGGTCCTGATCAAGGCTGTAGTGACTGACCTCTCCAGGTGCTGTCCAACCCTTCCCTGAGGCCATTCCAGCTGTCACACACCCTGTAGGGGCAAACACCCAGAGGGGCCATCACTCAGGCCAGGTGCTAGGTGGTGTCCATGCCTGCAGTCCTGTTGTGGGCTCCTGACATTTTTGTCCTTAGGTCTGCAGTGCCCAAACTCCATGACTGGAGGGAGGAGCAGCTTTGTCTTCTGACAGCCATTCTGGCAGCTCAGCTGCCAAGGGATGCCCTGAGGTGTCCCCAGTTACACAAGGATCCAGTCAGTGAGGGTCTATGGTCAGTGAAAATCAATGGTCAGTGAAAATCGATGGTCAGTGAGGGTCAATGTTCCATGAGGGTCCATGGTCAGTTAGGGTCCATGGTCAGTTAGAGTCCATGGTCAGTTAGGGCCCATGGCCAGTGAGGGCCCATTGTCAGTGAGGGTCCATGGTCAATTAAGGTCCATGTTCAGTTAGGGTCCATGGTCAGTGAGGGTCCATGGTCAGTGAAGGTCTATGGGCAGTTAGGGCCCATGATCAGTGCGGGTCCATGGTTGTGGGGGTTCACTGTCAATCAGGGTCCATGGGCAGTGCAGATCCATGGTCAGTGAGGGTTTATGGTCAGTGTGGGCCAATGGTCACTGCAGGCCAATGATCAGTGCAGGTCTATGGTCAGTGAGGGTTCACAGTCAGTGAGTGTTCCCCCATCTGTGTGGAGCTGCTGGATTGGGACAGCATGGCTGGGGTGGAGGGCTAACTCAGGGTACGAAGAGAGCCAGACTTTCTCCTTCCTGTGGAGGCCATGAATGCAGTGGAGTGTGGGTTCTCAGGGACCAGCCCTGTCCCAGATGGGGGCCTTGGGGCCCCAGGGCTAAAGCCTTTGGTCTGACCACCTGCAGTGCTGGGTCCTCTCCTGACCTTTGTGGTTTTGCCAGGCCTTGTACTTGAGGAGGTACTGGGAAGGAGAAGGTTGAGGACATGACTTTGTTCCCACCAAGACCCGGAGCAGTTGCCAGGGGCTTATCAGGTGAGTCAGGCCCAAGGCCACACTGCAACATTGACATTGGGGAGCTCTGTGACCCTGCTGGGCTTTGGTGAGAAGGGCCAGCTCCTTGGTGTGGCTGGCCGTGGGCCACACTTTGACAGACAGCATTGGCTGGCACCCCACACCTTGGACTCCACCCTGTGTGGAGGACTTTTGAGGGTCTTCCTAGTGAACTCTCCCTATCCCTGCCCTTTTCCCCACAGGAGGCTAAAGCTGGTCCTCTTGAACTCAGCCATCATCTTCCGGGCTGGGACACTGTTTCCAGAGGCCAAAGCCAAGTTTAGGATGAGGCGAGCGGGCTGGGAGGCAGCCACTCCTACCCATAAAGTCCACAGAATTGCCAGGGTTGGACTTTGTGACACCTGATTATTCTTGCCGCTTGGACAGCACAATGACTTCCTGCTCATGGAACAAGTCAGTTTCATGAGCCCAGGGAGCAGAAACCCTGCTTCCACCCTTGTCCAGAGGTGGGGGCCAGGGGTCTTGTCCAAAGCTGTGGCTCCCCTGGGACCCAAGGTAGAAGGGAAGCACCAGGGTAGGCTCAGAAGGAGAAGACACTGTCCAGGGGCCTCCAGGGGGTTGCAGAACGCACTTGGCTGGAGAGAGGGGATAGCTTTGAGTGTGGGTATTTCTGGGGACTGAATATTTGGCTCACTGACTTGGAGCTGTCTTGTGCCTTGGCCTCTTGAGGCAGGGCACCTCTTTCTCAGCACACCAGCTCCTCCACGTGCCAGGCTTAGCAATGCAGGGATGGCTGGGGGTCACTGTTATCAGCAGGCCAGAGGAGGACTTGGCAGTGGGTTGATGGACAATGTGGCTGCAGAGGGCACTGGAGTGTGGGAGGGCAGCATCAGGCCCAGTCCCTCATGGGCTCCTTGCTGGACAGCCTCTTCTTAGAGACCTAGCAAATGCAGCAGGTCTGGGTGGCATGGTCTAGCAGCTTAGAGCATACCTGAGTCTGCTCTGCAACCCCTGGGCCTTGGCCTAGGAGGAGACTGGCCACAGGGATGATGCTAGACCCACACCCTTGGGAGTGGTCTGGCCAGGTTGCCCACTCCTACTACTGCCCAGTGGGACTACTAGCTGAAGGTCCATGGCATTGGCTTGGCTCTGTTTGTCCAGGGCTCAGGGCCAGTGCAGGAGGCCCTCAGTTCTAGGTACACTCTGTTGCTGACCTGCTCTGCAGTCAGGTTGAACCAATGTCCTGCCTCCTGAGGAGCCCCCTTCCAGATAAAATGGGCTGGAAAAGCTGGGTGCTGGACAAATGCCAGGGTATTTTCATTCTGTGCCCTGGGATAGGGACCCTGCAAGGGCTGCTGTCCCCAGGCCAGGCCACAGGTCAACAGTCACCAGGCTTCTGCTTTGACAGTGCTGGAGATGAGAACTGATGATAAGTCCGGGTCCCACGGTCCAAGAACATGATAAATTGGAACGGGACTCTCCAGGCTGTGGGCACCCTGAAGGCCCAAAGAGAGGTGCCTGGCATGGGTGAGGGGCAGCTTTCTGGAGGAGCTTACTCAGGCTGAGTCCATTGAACAGAGGAGGGAGTACCATTCCTCTGGCAAGCCACTAATGATCTGGCATGCTCTTCACACTGCCAAGGAAGCAGGTGTCGGCCCAGGCCACAGCTCCCAGGCACCCAGTGTTAGTGACTGGCCATGGGTAAAGACATGCTTGCTCCCCCATATCTGTAAGGCCCCCTCCATGAGGGGCAGCTCCTGGCCCTCAGCCTCAGTCCTGTTTTAAAACAGTCCAGTACTGACCCTGGTTCTGCTGACCAGATGGCCAGCATGTGAGCCCAACAAGTGAGAAGTTAGTGACCAGAAAATCTACAATTGTAAAATGTTAATGACACAATAAACAGCATTCACTGTGTGATGTTAAAAATCAGGATGCTTATCTGCATATCGTGTCGGTCACTAAATCAGAAAGGAATGTTATACATGTATAAGTATGAAGATGCCTGGACAGAGATTACCTCAGGCCTCAGCAGAGCTCTGCACAGAACAATTCAAGGCTGGTTTTACTTTCCTTAACTTACTTTCCTATGGCTTCTGCTAAACAACGTGCACACGGCAGACAAGCAAATGAAAATGAGTTGTTTTAAAAGTGGGCCATTTAAAAAGTTTATTTAAAACATTATTTTTGCTGGATTCTCTTCCAGCTAAGATGCTAACAAGGACCAGAGTACTGACAACCCAAGTTGAATCAAAACTCAGAAATAATATTTGAAACAAAGAGTTTTAAGCCATTGGACACCAGTCAGCATAGGACAGTGGTCTCTAAAATGTGTGGAGAAAGTAATCCCGTACTGTGGAACTATAGCTTCTAGAAAGTACATATGTCATGAACATAGAGGCCAAAGGAGATGTAAGTTGGGGTCTCAGGGTTAACTATGCTGCCACTTGAGGGTAGACCACGACAAACCAATGACATGCATGAGAAACCTAAAGTGACATCTAGCACAGTGAGCACAGCAAAAGAGTTCAATCAGGCCCAGCAGGGACAAGTGGAATCTTAGGAAAACACTCAATCCAAAAGGGGACAAGGGCAGATGGAACAAATAGGAAAACAGAATGCTTAGGCCAGATTCATCACTAGTCACATGAAATAAAACGATCTGAACACCAGAGCCAGCAAGCAAACGTAGTCAGGGTGGAAAAGCCAAGACCCACTTTGTGCCTCTCTGGAGACACATTTTAAATGCAAAGATGCACATCAGTTACCCAGCACATCACGCCATCCTAATCAGAGAGCTGGGGGCGCTGCACTAATGCTTGCAATGGGAACAGCTCAGATGTGAGTGGGCTGGGGAGTGATTCAGCCGAGCTTGGGTGGCAGTGAAGTGTGGGCCAGCCTGATCTCAATGTGATCATTTGATGAGGGAAGGTAGGCCAGGAAAAAAAAATCTGGTGCACCAATGCATTTCTTGGGGTTTTTTGTTTTTGTTTTTGTCTTTTTGAGACATGTCTCGCTATGCAGTTCAGGCTGGCCTTGAGCTCACTTTGTAGCCCAGGCTGATGTTGAACTTGCAGTGATCCTCCTGCCTCAGCCTCCCGAGTGTTGTGATTACAGGCATGTGCCACCATACCCAGCTTTTTTTTTCTTTTTTTGCCAGTGCATTTCTATGATAGTTAAGTCAGTCCCCAGCCCATGAGGAGGCAGACATGGCAGCTGTGGCCAGCGAAGGGTGTGAGGGAGATGAAATAGTCTTTCTCTGCCTGAGGTACAGTGGCTTCTCTGGTGGAGTCATATCAGAACATCATGCTGACACTTCATAGAGTTTATTGTATGCCAGTTGCAGCCCAGTAAAACTGTTAAATAAAAAATGGATGAGTGAGAAACTTTTTATTAGTTCTTATTAAAATGTGGAGGACAGGGCCAGGCATACTCAGCAGCCTGGGTGGTGGCTCATTTCTACCCTAGGGCACAGGCCAAGCCTTCCCAGGAGCCACGCTGAGAGGGTGAGAGCCCAGCAGGCATGAGGAGGCCAGGTGGCCATGCTGGGCTCTGGCAAGGTGGCTATCAGCAAGACCTGAGAGGGGTCAGCACTGCAAGCAGAGGTAGACACTCCCTGTTCCTTTCAACCTGGGTCCCTGACAGTCTGCACCCAGCATTTGCATTAAGGGCTAAGCTCTGTGCTGCTCAGACTCATCCAAAAGGAAGAGTCAGAAAGGCAGGGACGGGGTTTCAGTGCCTCCTTCTGCTATTTCTAGCCATCTCCTCCTGATCTGGGCCTTGAGGTAAATCAACTGACTGACTGCTGCACTTGGGGCCTGACATGGCGGGGAGGGACCCATGAGGTGTCCCCGAGCTCCCCCAGAGGTGCCATTTGTCAAGCACCACTCAGATTGCAGCAGTATTTTTATGACGGGGCATAAAAGAGTCTTCACCTTTCACCAAATCACACTACATTGTATTTATTTAGGGTGCACACCTCTACCTATTCCCAGGGGAATTTCAGGAAGGTTATAAAGTTATCCCCAACATGGTACAAGGCAACTATAAATAGAAAAGACACAGCTGTGAACTGCTTCGAAGTCAGGTCAAGGAGGTGACCACAGACAAGTGCCCAAATGGCCTGGTGATGGGCGCTGCCACCTTGCAACTGTGGCTTTCTGTGAGGTTAGCTTCCTTATCCACGGCCACGGCAAAGCCACTGCCTTCCTGGAGAAAATCACAATAGGAACTGGGAGGTGGGGGGGCCGCACAGCTGGGAGGCTTCAGGCTCACAACCCCTGGAGGATGAGGCCCCAGCAGAACTGCCTGTCCTCAGGAGGGCAGCCTACACCTACCAACTCCAGAGGGGAAACCAGACCTCTGTCTTAAGAGTGTCCGGAACCCCCATCAACCTCCAACCTAGAGCTGGCGGGCCCTGTAACATAAAGCATGAGGTCAGTGGTCCCCCCTCCTGTCCTCAGATGGTCCCTCATGGGCTTTATCCTCTGTCCTATCATACAGCCCTGTGCCGATGCTGTGTGAGGCTGGCACCACAAGGCAAAGACCTAGTGGGACTGATGCGTGTCTACCTTGGGACACAGGAGCCACACAGGGACACAGAGGACAGAGTCAGAAGCCCTTTGGCCGCTCTTCTTATGACCAGCCTGGAGAGCTCCAGCTCCTTAGACGGCCTCCTCACCAGGGAACATGAGAGATGTGGGCATGAAGCAGCCATGTTGGACATGAGTGGAAGGTACTGGGCAGGCACTATTTCAACATGGAACTGGGCCATGTCTCCATGCCTGCCTGGTGAGCCACCAGGACTCTGGACTGGGGACAGGACTTCCAGGAAGCAGGGGCTCCAGATGTGGGGTGCAGGCGTGGGATGTAGAAGCAGCAGGGATGGGGGATCCTCTGTCCCACAGTGGGCAATGGGCTGAGGGATTGAGACTCTTGCATTACGCCCCCAGGCAGTCCCACTCTTTCCCTGGGAGGTTCTGTGTGGATTCTGAACTTCTGTCCTTGTCCCAACAAAGTTTAAAAAGAGAAAAAACAGAATGAGCACATGTGTTCCCAAGACAACGAGTGATTAGGACGACAGAGCCCTGTGCTGCCGGGAGAGACTGCTGTGGCCCTGGGAGGTGGCCGCCTGCCCCCTGCTGGCCACCCACTGCCTCCTCTGCTGCCCTGTGGCCAAAGCCTCAGGAAAGCGCTCAGCACTGGGACTGAGACTGACTTCACCACACTCCTGCTGAATCAAGCCATGAACACAGCCATGCCAAAGATATGGAGAGACTTCAGTGTCCCTGTCCACTGCCAGCTAGTGACATCCCACCGCTGCCCAGACCATAGTCCCTGCCTCAATCCCAGCCTCAGAATGAGACTCCAACTGGGCTAGACCCCAGCCAGCCCAAACCCTGGCCCTGTCCAGACTCCAGCCCTGTCCAGACTACATCTCTGCCCTGAGTGTGGGAACTTCCCTTCGCTATCCACATCCTCCTTAGCTAACACACGGTTCTGACTGTTCAAATGGTCACTGTTCTATGGTCATAGGCAGTAGGCTGCAGCAGCCAGTTTGCCCAGACCTTGTGGAGGACATGGGGACTCTGACCACTGATCCCATCTCTCTGGTGGCTATAGCAGTGTCAAGATTTCAAGTGTCTTACTGATTAAAGGCTTATGTTTCCCTGAGAAACTGTGTGTATATTCACTGACATATGTATATCTAATATGTATCTATGTCAGAGTTCTGCTGGATCTGTTATGTCCCCTCTAGTGCCAGTTATCTGTGTGGTTTCATGTCAGTGTGTGGTTCATTTTCAAAAAAGCCAGTGCTTGGTTCTGTTGTTCTTCCCACTACCTTCTGTTTTCTCGTTCCTTTCTCCACTTGCCTCCTCTCTTCCCCATCCTCACTCTGCTAAGGGTGGCCCAGAGCCAGGGCTGGGGCATCATTAGCTGCCGATGCCCCACACCCTCAGAGCTCTGGCTGTTCTGTGTTCTTTCTTCCTCTGTGTTTCCTTTCCTGTCCTTTGATGGTTTTCTTGTGGAGAATCAGCCTCCGGGTTTCCTAATAGAATCATTAGAACAGTGAGAACCTTGCCAGGTCACTAGGTTCCAGTGGCCCCTGCCAGAGCTTGGGTGCTACAGCAGGGGTCTGACCTCCCGGCCCTGACCAGGAGGGGCCCAGCCCCTTGTCTGGGCTTGTTCCATGGTCCACTCAATGTTTAAAGAACGAGTGAATATTTTTCAGGCATTAAGTCTTGGAGAGAGAAGGATACTGGGTTGGTTTATTGTATCTCTTCTGGGTTTTAAAAAGAAGCAGAGAAATAATTCTGTGTGGTAGAGGTGCCAGAGGGAGGGGCCCCCACCCTTGGTAGCCACAGGCTGCTGTCTGATCTTTGTCCAGGCATTTGTGGACATGGATATTCACGTGTGTGTAGAGCACATACTTTTCTACAGTGTGCACTACCCAAGATGTCTTGGGAAGTTTTGCATGTGAGGGATACAACTGTCATTGTCTCTGTCCGTCTATCGTTGGTCCCTCTCTGCCCCCTCCATCCATCCCCTGTCACACCTTATTTATCACCTGTCTGTATACATCTGGCACTCTCTCTCATCTGTGTATGCATTATTCATCTCTCTTCTACCATCACCTCTCTCTCTCTGTCTCTGTCTCTGTCTCTCTCCCCCTTTCTCTGGGTTTATATATCTTTCTATGTCTCTCTTTAGCTAACATCTACCTACCTACTTATTACACATCCTACCTATCTTTTTTCTTAGTTTCTGTCTCTCCCTACCTTTTTCTAGTTGGTACCTAATGGCTGCAAACTTTCCCTGGCGGGAATGTTTTGGAATCTTCTAGGAGTCACTTCACCACTCTTCAGCCTGTGGTGGACCCTGCAGCTGCTTCCAGCTCCCCACTATGGCCATGGCTCTGTCTCTTCTTGGTTGCTGCGTCTTCCTGTGGCAGGAGTGCCAGGCTGTGCCATGGGCCCACACTATGCAGAGCTTGGGAGAAGGAAGCAAGTAGAGGGCCCTGGTGCTAGGTGATTCCTTCACAAACCCTCAACTTGGAAAGCATGTGTTCTCCTCAAACCTCTCTTTAAAGAACATTATCATCTTTGTTTTCACCGGGCTCTTTCAAAGGGGTTACAATAACACATCTGAAGAAATATGTTCTCTATCCAATCCTGAGATTCCAGAAAAGGAATCTTTGTTGTTTTGATAATAGCCATTCTCCCTCAGGTAAGATGGTAGATCATTGTAGTTTTGATTGTGTTTCTCTGATGGCAAATTATTTGAGCATCTCTTCAAATATCTGTTGGCTGATCATATTTCTTCCCTTGAGAAGTGTCTGTTCAGATCATTTGCCATCTTAATTATATTATTTGTATGAATTGGTAGTGTGGTGAGCCTCCTGTGTGTTCTGGGCAGCCTCTGTCAGACGAATAGCTGGCTGACCTCATCCCCCACTGTGCAGTCTGTCTCTTCTCTCTGCAGATTGTTTCCTTTCCTGCATAGAATCCTTTTAGTTTGAGGTAATACCATTTGTCAATATTTGTGCCCCCACTTCCAGTGCTTTTAGAGTCCTCTTCAGGAAATCATAGCCTGTTCCAATGTCTTGAAGTGTTTCTCTTATACTTTCTTCAAGTAATTTCAGTTCTAGGACTTACACTGAGGTGTTTGGTCTCAGTGCAGGCTGAGAGGTAGGGGTTACGTTTTAACCTTCTGCATGGGAATATCCAGTTTGTCTAGCATCATTCATTAAAGAGGCTGCCCTTTCTCTAATGTATTTTTTGTACTTTTTTGAGAATGAATTGGGTGCAGAGGTGGTGTTCTATTTATGGGATCTCTATTTTGCTCCACTGATCTGTGTCTCATTTTATGCCAATCCCAGCATGCTTTGGTTGCCATCGCTTGGTAGTATGTCCTAAAATCAATGATTTTGATGCCTCCAGTTTTGTTCTTTTTGCTCAAATTTGCTGTATTCTGGAAGTTTTTCTTCCCTATGAATTTTAGGATTTTTTCCCTAATTCTGTAAGGAATATCACTGGTATTTTAATGGGGTTACATTTACCCTATAAATTGCTTTGGGTGGTATGAACATTTTATCAACATTAGTTTTTTCAACCCATAAATACAGAAGGATGGAAAGTCGTGTGTGTGTGTGTGTGTGTGTGTGTGTAATTTAAAGTTCACTTTCGTCCATGTGCTGTAATTTTCACTATAGAAAGCTTTTATTTCCTTGTTCAGAGGTATTTTATTTTAGTTATTTGGAAGGGAATAGGATTGTTTTCATCATCTTTCTAAAGAAGTTCATTATTGGTGCTACTGATTAGGACATAAAGCTTCCGTCACTAGTGCCTCTGTCACTAGTGTATACAAGTGCTACTGATTAGGATGCAAAAGAAAAGTGATTCTTAACATACCACTGGTGGAACTGCAAATTAGCACAGCCAGTTATGGGGAAACAAGTGAAATTTCCTCAAAAGGCTAAAATTAAAACTTCCGTTTGATCCACCTGCCCTAGGCCTGGGTCATGTGTCCACAGGAAATGGATCAGCTCCCCAGAGTCCCCTGTACCCCATGTTTACTGCTGCACTGTTCACAACAGCCAGGAGATGGAGTCAACTGAGGTGCCTGTTGACAGATGAATGGGTAAAGAAAATGTGTGTATACACAGTGGAATATCATTTAGCCATAAAAGGAATGAAATCCCATCATTTGCAGCAAAACAAATAGAGCTGAAGGACGTTGTTAAGTGAACTAAACGAGACACAGAAAGTCAAGTACAGCATGTTCTCTCTATCATACAAGGAAGCTAAGAAAAGTCAGCTGGAAGTGGAATCCTAGAGGCTGGAAAGTGAGCAAGTGGGTAAGAGAGATGTGGACACTCTGTATGCATGGATAGGAACACCATGCTATATGCACGTGTAGAGGACCCCTTGGAAAAGAGCGTCCTTAAACAACACAGCATCAGAACCCTGTCCTTGAACCCCACCCTGCCTCTCTGGGGCCTGGGGAACACTGGGCCTCAGTTTTCCTATCAGTAAGATGATGGTCCCTGGAGCCTCTTCTGACATTTCAGCATGTGCCTATAACATTGGCATTCATCTAGTTTCAAGAGAATGATAAGAAAGGGACCTTTTTGTCCTTGGTGTCAGCTGCAGGGAAGATTTTCCCCTGCAGGGTGGAATAGGAAGACCAGGTGCACTTGCTCCTAAGAGTTCAGGCTGGTGGGGACATGTGCCTGCTCTTCCCTCCTGCTGGACCTCAGGTGCCACTTACAGGGCCCTGAGAAGGACACTCACACTCGCGTACTGGTATCCCTCTCTATGTGTCCTCCTGGGCCAGTCTAAGCCCTTTGCCCTTTGAAGTGACTGCCTCTGAGTATACTGGTGACAGAGGCACTAGTGACAGGAGCTTTGCAGACTCAGGTCTGCAATGCCTGGGCCAGATTCCCAAAGAAGGACAGGGTGCTGGGAGGCCCTGTGTGCCGGTGGCTGGGGGCCAACGCCCCAAAGACAGGGTGTCAGACACTTCACCACTAGCTTACAGTTGAGGGGCCAAATGCAAAAATCGTTCCGGAGAGGCTGACCAGATGCAAGAAACATGCAAGAACATTTAATGACTCAAAGGACAGGTTCCACATAAGTTAGTGCCAAGTTTCCCATATTTCCCTCCCACTGAAAGAAAAAGAGAAAGAAAGAAAGAAAGAAAGAAAGAAAGAAAGAAAGAAAGAAAGAAAGAAAGAAAGAAAGAAAGAAAGAAAGGGAAGGATGAATAAAACAAGGAAGGAAGGAAGGGAGGGAGGGGAAGGAAGGAAGGAAGGAAAGAAGGAAGGAAGGAAGGAAGGGGCAAGCTCCTGACTACAAGAGGGCATTTGCAACTGGAAAGGCTAACAAAAGATTTACTGTATATCCAGGAAGACAACTCTGTAAATCAATAGGAAAAAAGATAATCCAAACTTTCCATTGGAAGTGAGGATGTGATGTTGTACCTCTCTTGTTCCTGAGCCAGTGCAGCCCTGTGTGTGAAACTGTACAGAAACCCTGGCAGTCTCCTGGGCATCTCCCCGGCCTCGATCCTGGTCACATTTATCCTGGATCTTCATACTTTAGATTTATATATTTTCAGACTAGCTGGTTAATTTCTATTAAAAAACCTCATTGGGATTCTGATTGGAATTTTACTAAATTTATAAATTATTTTTGGAATTCATCTCTAAGGAACAAAGCAGGACTCACAGCTGACTTTCAGTGAAAACATGGAAGCTGGAAAAGAATCCAGTGACATTCAAAAACTGCTAAGAGGAAAGAAGCCTTCACTCTGGAACCCTGTCCCACTGACTATTCTCCAGACATTAAGGTGAAACTGAGATGTTTCTGGTGCAGACCTCCTTGTCCAACACAGGACTCCATCGTAGAGCATTTTGCAGGCAGAGGCAGACAGCCCAGATGTGAGCAGGTAGGGGGAGATGAAGCGGCCCAGACAGGGCAGCACAAGGCAGGAGAGCACATCATATGCAGGGTGAGGCAGGTGCAGTAGTGGGGTGAAGGGTCAGGGGCACAAGGCTGTCATCCCAGGGGAGGAGAAATTGGAAGGTAGATGAACACAAGATAAGATCATTGCATTCATTAGGCCAAGGTAGGTCTTTAAACTTAATCTGCAGAAAAGCACTGACTAGAAAAGTGGTGTCTTAAATTTACTCTAGATCCAGCACTCAGTGGGAAGCAGATGCCACATGAGCCATAAACTGGGCTGGGGTCATTTTTACTCTCTCTGCTTCTCTATATCTTTGTAATCTCATAATATATTGTTAAAAGCACTGAATGAGTCATTGTATTAGAAAAAAAACTGAAGCCTGAAAATACTGACAGGGTGGAAGAGTTGAGTGAGAGGAGTGCTCCACACAGCTGAGGGGAGGGAATGGCCAGGGCCCTGTGTCCTGGCAGGGTCTTGTACCTTTGTGATCTCTTCTCAAAGGACCCCAGGCAAAGTGGGTCAGGACCCACCCACAGCGACCTCATTTAATCAACTCTCAAAGGCCTGGCTTCCAAACAGTCCCATTCCAAGGTTCTGAAGGTCAGGACTTAATCCACAAGTTCTAGGGACACAATTCAGCCCACTACACTACCCAGGAAAAAATTTACCCACACATACCATGAGACACAAGAAGTTTTTGCAGTATTTTTTGAAACAACTGGACCAACAACCAAGAACTATGTGAATGAGTGACAGAGCCAGCAGGGGCAGCCACAACATCGTGCCCATATTCAAGGATGTAGCTGGCCCATTGCTGGGTTGGACAATTGCAGAGGATACACTCAACACATCACCCAGCAACATGTCTTAACACACATGAAGCCACATTCCTTGTGCCTTGCCTGCCCACGGGGAGGACCAGTGTCTGGGACCAGAAATGGAAAACCAGCAGCTCAGCAGGGTGTCATCATCTGGGTGGGCATGGGAGGAGTGGGGTGATGTACACAGCTCCTCAGCCACTTGGCGACCCCACCCCACCCCTCAGGGATATTCTGTGGAATGGTCCTGCTGCAGATGCAGGCAGGATTTCCTCCCCTGCCCCAGCATTCCTCTAGGTCCCCCTCACGGCCAATTCTGCTCCCCTCGCCAAAGCAGGAGGCTTCTCTACACGTCACAATTGCATCAAGGTCATCCCAGGCTTCATGGGACCCACCCTGAAGCTCCCCGCTGGTTCTCCCCAAGGCTCACAGCAGACTGAGGGCCCCAGCAACTCCAGGCTTTTCTCTTCTGGTCCGTGAGGCAAGGAAAGAGCAAGGCCAGCACCTGGAGCCCTGCACTGACTTTCAGGAGAACCCAGGCCTCATACCTTGTAGACATTCGAACATCATCCCTGCCCACCCAGGGGGTTCTGCTCCCCTGCAGAGGTTCATCCTTCCTGGGAGCCAGAGGCCACAGGTCAGGCTGATGGGATCCTCCTGCCTGCGGCCCTCTCCTGGGACCCCGCATCTTCCCTCCATGGGTGTCCTGAGCCAGGAGCCACCTCCCTCGTGTGAGTTTCTGTACCCTTAGTGTGAAGCCTGGACCCCAACTCCAGACCTGGCATGCTGACCCTGACCACTGCAGGAGGCCCAAGATCTGCAAGCCATTGGATAGCATGGCTGCAAGCTCCTGAGTGGGTGCAGGAAGAAGCTGGAGGGGTTAGGGTTAGGGTTAGGCAGGAAGGACAATCTCCCATTCTGAGCTCTCCCACATTCTCTTCTTAAAGTTTCAGTTTCACAGAGAAACTTCATTTATATTTAAGGACTAAGCTCTTCTCTGATGTAGGAAATGCCCTTTCTTGCTCCCTTGATACTGACTGATGACTTTGGAGTATCCAAGCCCTCCTGCCTTCCTGCCCAGTGCCTGGTCAGTGGTTTGGAGTGCAGACTCTGCAGGCCTCAGGGATACGTGGTGGCACCCTCTGTGTGTCATATGATATTCAGCAGCTCTGGCCACCCATGCCACCTCAAACACAAGCACCTTCACAGAGAGAGATAAGACTGCAGTGTAGCCTGGGCTTTGCCCTGGTGTTGGAAAACTAAGTGTGCAGTACTGCTGGGTGTCAGAAGGGTACATGAGGGATAGTGTCTGAACGGGGCTCCCTTGATGGGTTCAGAAAACCCCAGGAAGACAGAGTCCCAGGAGGAGGACTGTGGCTGCCCCAGTGAGCTGGAAAAACAGGTAGCCCCATGTGGGCTACTTCCACCAGGTGGGTCAAGGGTAAACCCAGGTTTCAGGGTGATCCTCACTCTCCACTGCCACGAGCCAGGTCCCTGCAGGCCCAAGTTACGGGGCATTTTCTAACTGTACCAGGTGGTAAGGATGACTGTGCCTACTGAGGGCCTTGGGCTCTGCGCAGGCTCACATGCCAGATGGTCCCCTCATCACCCTCCCCAGCCTATCCCTGCAGGTCAGCCACCCCTGCCCTTAAGGTAGGACACAGACTGCCATGGCCAAGCCAGTAGACCAGGCCTTGCTTCTGGCACTGGGTGCCACCCTGAATGCAGTGGGTCCCTATGGAGGGTGGCCGCTGGAGTCGGGCTTCATCATTGACCCTTGCTTTTCCTCCTCATGAATTCCTCCTGGGAGGCCAGCTCCTCGCTAAATTTTGACACCACAGCCCAATCTGCCTCCCCCTTCAGGGTGCATCCAGCCCTGTGCCCATAATAGGTTTAGTGCTGAGGTGGGCATGTGAAATCCAATGTAAAAATCTATACAACAGTACCAAGGACTGCAAGGGGACAACTGACCATGATGCAAAGGACATGCCCTAGCCCCATGACATTTTTGCATGACAAATGGAGCCAGACATCAGGGCCTCTTGCAGCTGTGGCCACCACAGGCTCTGGGGCAGCAACAGGGTGTGTGCAGTAGGCTATTCCATTTCAGTTATCCCTTAAAAGCCCAGCAGGCTCAGGGAATGGCTTTCCTCCTCCTGACCTGTTGGCCAGCCATGGATTAGGAACTGAGAGGTTTCCCAAGTCCCTGCAGAGCCTAGTGAAAGGATGCTAAATGACCAGGGTGGCCCATTTCCATATGGGAGCAGTAGGGCCTGTTGGAGGACTATGATGCCAAGGAAGCATGAGATGAACCAGAAGAGACCTGCTGCCTCAGCAGGCCATGGGCAAGGCTGTAACTCACTCTACGAATGAAAACAGAAGCCCCAACCTGACAGGGGCTGCTTACCTAGCTGGGATGAGAGGGCCACCAGTGTCCATGCTGAGGTGAGGAAGGGGGCCTGCACGGAGAGCCACTGCAAACTGACCACCTGGAACCCGCTGCCATTCCGGGGGCTGGGAGCCTCCAGTCCTGGGCTGCAGCCCCCGAGCATGCAGGGATGGGCAGCATCCACGAGCCAGGCCAGCAGTGCAAGGGCACACAGGTCTTGTGCCCGTGTCTGCATACCAGGGTATGCTTTTGATGAGGTGGAGTGTCCACGAAGGGTGCCTCACCCGCACGGGGCTGCCTTGGCCTCTGCTGACTGAGTGGGGATGGCCAGCCCCTCTGCTTCCCGGCTCCTCCGCCCACACCTGGCACCTCCCCTTAGCTGACCACTGCCAGACCTGTCCTGGGCAGACAGGACCCCGCCATCTCTTGTAGGTCATCTTTGGGTGCCTCACTCCAGCAGAGTTCAAAGCCTTTGTTCACTACCCCGAAATGGGAGATAAGCAGCCAACCACCCCAGAGATTAGGTTCTTCCCGTCACACAGAATGAAGCTGGTGAGGAAACAGAGTTTAACTAGTTCTTTATCAGGTATTTCCTCCTCAGCTGGGAGCACTGCGTGGATGAGAGCCTGGATATAACCCACTTGGGGTCCATAATGAGGGTGTATTCAAGCCTCTGGGCTTCAGAGTGACCCCAGGGCCCTTGCATTAGGATTGGTAATGGAGAGGTGAGAGTGGGGGTGTCTTGGGAAATCAAGCCAGAGCACAGTGGCCTGGCATGTGGCCTGCAGAGAGTGGGTGCCAGGGAGGAGTGGGTGGCCTGAGGGTTTGGCCAAACATACCCTGTGTCAGGGAACACATGTGCCTCCTACAGCCAGGGAAGGGGGCTTCCAGTCTTCAAGAGGGAAAATGATGATAAGTTGCTGGGGGTTAAGTTTGAAGCTGTGATTTCCAGAAATACATAATGGAAGGAAGGAAGGAGTAACACTGTGGTTGCATGACTTACATGGAAAATTGTTGACAGTAGGCAACAGTTTAGGGGGATTGTTTATTAAATTCTGAGGGGGAAAGACAGGCTGATCCCAGCCTGTGCTCTCACCCTAAAAGGTTAGGGTCCTGGGTGAACTGTGACTGTGTCTGAGAGGGTCAGCAAGGCAGATGGATGCTTCAGCCACAGCCCTGTGACAAGAGGTTTAGACCCATCCTCTGGGGCCTGGTCCAATAGCCTCTGTCCTCTGGGAGTCACCTGGAAGCTGCAAGGAGGACATGTGACATAGTGACCTTCCTTCCCTCATCCTGGAGCTCTCTGGCCTCCTGCCCAATGCTGCATGTCTGCCTGTCAGCTGTTCCCATAGGGTCAGAGCTCTTTAATGCCAGGAAGAATCTTCTGGCCATGTGGTTGCCTTCTGGCCAGATGTGGTGCTACGCAGTCTGTGCTGGACACTGGAGCTTGTGTCTGGTGTTGATACTGCTTTTTTGAGCAGTTAAGCATTGTGGATGAAGGCCAAGGCTGCTGGAAAGCCTGTAGGGCTCAAGGGAACTCCCGGGAAGTGTGTGTGCAAACACAGAATTTAATTGAGTGCATGAGCAAACATCACATCCTTTTCACATAATCCTTAAATTGGCAGCAGAATTTCCTCCTCCGATAAGCTCTTTCTGGCTTTGAATCTCATCCAACCTTATGTGTATCTGAGAGGTTGCTCCCCATTCACTGGGCCCTCTTAGGCCCTCCTGTGATACCCACAAACAGTGCTCCTTTCTATGCTGAGTCTTAAGTTTCCCCTGGTGCTCAGTATCTTCTATTCCCGAACCTTCACACAGATATCTCACTAATCTCCACCAGCCCATTTACATTTCACTTACCACAGGATTAACCCAGAAAGGGAATAGGTAAGTGATGTGTCTCTGGCAGGCTCTGGTGGTCTCTGGTCATCAGCTTTTATCTGCCCATCAGGGCCACCTGTGCTGACTAGCCTGGTCCTCTCTGCCTGCGGGAGCTGCCCAGATCCTCCCCTGACCTTTCAACTTACCTTTGATGGTTATGGAGCCAGAACCTTCAGGGAAATAACCCAGGGTCCAGAGGTCTCAATCCCTGACTCCAGCCCAGCATGAACAGGTAAGGAAAGAGAAATAGATGGGGCTGAAGAATGCCTCACCACTGCCCACAATCTGAGCTTTCCAAAGGGTCTTTCCATCAGCTTCCATTTCTGTTTTATCCTACAGAAGAAAACTGGCTCAAACTTTATTCTAACCAGGTCAACTAGGTGCCAGGTAAACATACACAGAGTTCTTCCTGCAGCCTCCTTTCCAACTTCTCCCTACTATGGAACCGATGGTGGCAGCGTCTGGATGTAAGGGCCCACCTCAGCCAGCCTGGACCAGTACTGTGGTGTCCCTAGCACCTGCTCTTCTATGCTGCAGAGCCTGTTGTCCTGCTATTACTCATCAACAGATGGGAAAACATTATTGCTTTAAGATCTGTTTCCTCAGGAACACTCTGAGATGCTGGTGGCTATTGGATCTAAAAATAATGTGAAACATTGCACTGTCCCATGTCCTAAAAGTGCCATGGGACAGCGCACTGCTGACGTGTGGGTCAGCAGCCTGTGGCCACTGCTTTCCACAGCAGTAACAGAGCTCTTATCGGAATATGTCTCTAATTCTCATCTCCACTTCGTCTCACGCAGTTCTAGAGAAAAATATATAGCCTTTGCCTTTAAGAGAAAATATTTCACAAAGATAAAGGCTCTTTAAATGAATGAAGACTTGTGATCTTGTAGTTTCCATATTATTTCCTGTGAATTTTGTTGTTGTTGTTGGTACTGGGAATCGACCATAATATTTTAGTCTCCAGTGAGCAAGCAAGAAAGTGTTAGGTGTAATTAGATGTGTTCCTATCATATCTAAAAGAATAACTTTCTTATTAAGAATGTGGGTTTCTTGTAACACATTATAGTGGAATTTTAATTTATGTTTGCAGGTACAGATTACCATTTGGCCAGTGATAAGTAGTTGTAAACTTCATGTGTCAGAGATGGGGGGATAGTCAGTCAGAAACCACAGCAGTTGTTGAAAAGAGAGTACTTAACATAAAGGATTGTTAACTGGGCTTGAACTTCACCAGCAAACAAGGAGTCATTTTGGAAGCAGAAACCACAAGAAGCTACCACTGTGCCTATGGTAGCTATGGCTGGGGGAACCTAACAGCCATCCTGTGAGAGAGAACATCTTCCTCATCCACATGCCACCATCTGACAGGAACTCACAAGCTGCATTGTGCTCAGGGAAAAACCCAAAATCAGTGTGTCACTTGAGCCAGCAGGAGCCATGAGCAGACAGTCCATCCATCCCTCAGTCCAAGGTTCGAGGACCAATGCCCTGGGATTGTGGGAAGAGGAGCCCTTGCATCCTCAGTTCCCACTGGCCAGAGAACTCTGCACTGTCTAAATCCACAGGAAACCCTCTCTTTATGGTCAAGAGGGGACACTGCATTTTTGGCAGGAGCAAACCTGTGAAATTTGTGGGAGAAGAGGCTAAATACAGATGTGAAGACCATGTGTGGGTCTCCTGGGGTTTCAAGGCCAATCAATGAACTAAGCAGCCTCCTCTTTCATAGTTGAGTCACGGGGCTGGCAGGACTGTGCTTCCTACAGCATAGTCACCAGGTACACCAGCACCCCTGCCTCTCCCAGCCATGGAAGCTCTGTTGGCCTGGGCCCTGTGTCCACTGCCCTCTGTGTCCCTCTTCTCATAGGAATAGCAGCCATGTTCCCCTCCAGTGCAACTTCCTCTGAACTTAATGTCCACAGACCCTATTTCCAAACATGGCTGGGGTGCTAAGTGTTAGGACCTGGACAAACTCTAGGGTACAGCCCCATGCAGCCAGCTACCTCTTTTGTATTGTGGTAGCTCTGCCTCCTTGGGACCTGATTCTGCTTTCCCCAAAGGACACTGGTTGATTGGTATGCCCCGCTGGTCCACATGCATTAGAGAGGGCTATGCATAGCTGACAGGTGTTCAGTGGAGTGTTCAGTGGAGTGTTGGAAACTGCGTGTCTGTTCATGTTGTCTAATTCAGTGCCATGAAGCAGTAGAAGAGCAGCAATGTGCTTCCTGTGGGAACCAGACCCCAGGGGCAGCACTTCCTTCTCAGACACTACCACATCTCCCTGGATTTGAGAGGCAGAGCAAGAGAACTGGCAAGCCAGGACACACATCCTGCAACAATACCCATCAGAAATGAAGGCAAGTAAAGGCACTCTCAATGAAGAAGCACAAGCAGAACCTTTGCCCCACACCTGCTTTAGGAGAGGATGCAAGGGTCTCCAGATGGAGAGGACATCGGAGGGGACAGATCTCCAGAAAGGAAGAGGCACAAGAAGTGGCAAGTGTGTGGGGAGCATTGGGGATCGCTTTTCTCTGCTCTTCCTTGGGAAACGTCTCTGTTCCAAATTCTGTTCTGCTGAACGTTCATAGAGCCATTTGGGGTTTATTTCATTGGTGTTTGCCTAATGTATCATTTTTCATATTTTGTTTATTTTTGGTTTTTGAGACAGGGTCTTTCTCTGTAGTTCAGGCTGGGCTTGAATTTACTATGTAGCCCAGGCTGACCTCAAACTCACAGTGATCATTCTGCCTCAGTCTCTCAAGTGCTGGGATTACAGGTACGTGCTACCATGCCTGGCTCATCCTTTTATTTTTAAACAACTAATGTCACTATATTTAAAATGGTTTCTTGTAGATAGCACATAGATGTGTCTTCAAAATACTTGATGGTGAAATTTTCCACATGCATAGTGGCACAGGGCACAACTACACATGGTGGCAGAAGAGGCTTGTATGTCATAGGCCTCTGTGCCAACTCACAGGGGCCACATGCTAGCTCCAAGTGGACTAAAGAACAGGGAGAGAAGACAATGGGTATAACATCCTCATAGTAACTGTTAAAGGAACTACAAAGAGAAATAGTAAAAAACAGTCAATAAATCAATTTGGTAAAATACTACAAAAAACTCAATAATCCATAAAAAGTCACAAAAGGAAAAAACAGAATAGAAAACATAAGAAATAGCAGGCTTAGATTCAGATAGGCCTATACCAGACTCCACTGAATGATCAAAACCAATGGAAAGACAGAAATTAGACTGCACAGTGCAAGTTCGATCTACATGCTGCCTACAAAACCCACTTTAAATACAAAGCATGGGTAAAAGTGAAAGAATGGAAAGAGGTGGGTTGAGCAAACACCAGCTACAAGAGCTGGAGGGTCACAGCACACTAGAGAGGCAAAAGGTACTGGAAACACAGGGGTACACCACACAACACCCACAAGCTAGTTCACAGGAGGACCCCTCATCTGCCATGCAAACCGCCTAGCAACAGAGCTGCAGGTGCTGCAGGCTACAAGGAAATGGAATGCCTCAGTGGGACTGGACCCTCAAGCCTTGAAGGTCTATACAGGTTGCCACCCAAAATGCCCCAACTGGGCTGAGACACACAAGCTGAGTCTTCACAGTTCTACAGCCTGGAAGCCCAAGGTCAAGTTATGGCAGCGCTGGTCCTGGGAAGGCCTCTTCTCATGGATTGCAGACACTGTTCACTCATGGTGCCTCATACAGCCTGTCCTCAGTGCTCTTCCTAGGAGAACTCATCCCATCCTGTCAGGGCCACCCTTCAGATGCACAGTGTCCACTGCTGTCTTGGTTACATTCTTCTTGTTGCTGAGACAAAATACCCAACATCCAAAATGAAGGAAGGAAAGGTTTATTTAGCTTACAGTTTGCGGAGGTTTCAGTCCATACTTGGCTGGTTTGGAGGCACAGTGGCACATGACAGAGAGCAAGAGTTCATGGTGGCGGTACACAGCAAAAACAGCAAGAGTAAAAGGAGGAATGGCAGCAGGAATGGCAGCCAGCAGCCTCTTTCTCTTCCTTACACAGACAAACTATTTGCCCTAGGGTATAGCTCTCACACCCATAATCCCAGTAAACTATCTGCCTAGGGCAGGTATAGCTCTCACATCCATAATCCCAGAATTGGATCATGAATCAGTCATAAACTCTATTGTTTTTGCTTTTTTTTTTTCAGTCATAAACTCTAAAAGCCACCAAGTAATTGCATGAGGATTTGGGGGGACATGTGGACACAAACCATAACAACTGCCTCCCTGAGGGTCTGTCCCCAAATGCTGTCACTTTGGCAACGAGGGCTTCTATGTAAGGACACTGGGGACAACTCAGTCCATCATAACTCCCCTCCTGCTACTGACAGCAAGATTGACGAAGAACCAGCTTACACACACAAGCGACCAGCACACAAACCAGCTAGATACCTGATACCTATGGACATTCCACCAAAGCACCCTGGGTCAGACACAAGACAGACCCACCTGAGATCACAAAATACACCTAGACACATTTGAAACAAGAACCCATAGTGGAACTAAATCGGAAACAAGTAGCAGAAAACAATCCTGGAAGCCCAATTAAACATTATTTTAATAAGGCAGGAGTAGAGGTCACGTCCCAAAAGGCTAGAAATTATCTTACAGATGAAAATGAAAATCCACCTTATCAAAACATATAGAATTAATTGTGTATATTAGAAACAATTAGGGAAGTATAAATGCTTATTTAAAAAAAATAGAGCTGGGTGTGATAGTGCATGCCTGCAATTCCAGCACCTGGGAGGCTGAGGTAGGACAGTTGCTAAGTTGGAGGCCAGCCTGGGTTACACAGTGTGTTCAAGGCTAGCCTTAACTACATAGTGAGACCCTGTCTCAACAAAACAAAACAAAATTTGAAATCAACCCAAGTTTCTACCTTATGAAAATATTTTTAAATGAGAAAATTAAACAGAGCAAGAAAGAACAGATAAGAAAAATCAATGAAATTAAAAACAGAAAGATAATAAAAAATCAATAAAAGTAAAAGCTTCTTTGAAAGATCAATAGAATTGATAAACATTTAACCAGACCAATAAGAGAGAAGATGTAAGTAGCTAAGGCCAACAATGCAAGGAGACATGATTATCGACCCCATGGACTCAGCAAACCTGTGGCAGGAGGCAACTTCCTTAACCTTTATCTCCTAAAAACACCTGACATCGTGTTTCCTTAGAGGAAAAATTGGGTGCTTTCTCTCCATGAGATGGGAGGAAGGAAAGGGGTTCTGTGGTCACCACTCACTGCTAACACCACACTGAGAGTCCTAGTGACTGCCACCAAACAGAGACACAGGCTTGCAGGTTAAAGAGAAGGCCATAAAGCCATCTGTCTGCAGATGGCCCATTGTTTATATATGAATTTTTAAGGCAAAAAGAAAAAAGAAATTCCAAGGCATCAGCAACAACATCCCCATACTGAGCCAGTCCATGAGCTCTCAAGGTCACAAAGTACAAGATGAGAACACAGAACCTATCTTGTGTTAACACTCGAAGAGACCAGAACTGAACAACCACCACCACTGCTCCAAAGAAAGCAAAACATGGACATCCTTAACAAAACATGGTAAGATAATAATGGACAAAAGATCTGAAGCACACATTCATCAAAGAACATAAGGTCGGCCATGAGGGAGATGAAAATTAAAACCATGGTGTGGTGCCACTGTGCATCTGAGAGCACAAAAGGAAAAGGAAAGAGCATGTGGCCACAGTGAGGTTACCGAGGCACTGGCGCTCACTCATACATACAGCTGGCACACCCTGCAACCCGGATAGGTGGTGTAGGACCCAGCCTGCTGAGATGTCTGCCTAGAGAAATGCAAACTTTTTCTACAGGAGAATCTACACACAAGTAGGTGTAGCAGCTCACTTCAAGAATTAGAAAATGTGCCATTTACACAAATCCAGTTAATACTTCAACAAAAACATGAACCAAATTATGAGCAAACAATAAAATTTCCACCTACTAAAAACTGAAAATGTCTGCTAACATATTCCAGTAATTTGTCTAGTCTACCGCCTTAGAGTTCCACTCCAAATCTTTATTTATTCTTCCAATACCTATGGCTATTTCTTTTCAAGGACATTAAATTAAGCATTTGACATTTTTATACACAGTAACTGATGTGGTATTTAATTTTTTAAAAACTAAAACTAAACTGAGCAAATCATGCCCAATAGCTATCAGTTGGTTTGGCATTGTGAATGCTGTTGCAAAATTGGTGGAAGAAGCCACATGTGGTGGCAAGGGCCTGTAATCCTAGCATTTGGGAGGCTGAGGCATGATGATCACAGCAAATTTGAGGCCAGCTTGAACTACATGATGAGACTGTCTCAAACTGAACCAAACAAACAAACACAACACACAGGAAGACCAAATGCAGGGAAGATTAGGCAAGAAAGAGGACCAGAGAAAAATCAGTTCCAAGTAAGAAGTGAGTGGTAGAAAAGGTGGAGAACAAATTCATAGTTGGTATTTGATCACTGCTCCCTCCTGCCTGCATACTGCCCAGAGCCCAGCAGCTGCTGTTGCTGAGTCCTCTGCTTTCTCTGCTGGGACACTCCTCAGGCTGAGTGGGCTGCTTCCTGGCTCTGCTCAGCCCCCAACTCTTGCAGCTTCACTGACAAACTGCAGCTTTTGCAAGAGGTGGCTGCTGTCTGCCCCCTTCCCCGTCAGCTCACTTAGTGTCCAGCACCCAGAGCAGAGCACAGGGCACACACAGCAGGTGTCTACCAGTGAACAGGCAGAGCCCTTCCCCAGGAGTGAGCAAGCAGAGAGCCCAGGTCTCTGCCTTCCCATGGACACAGGAAGCTGAGAGAGATGGTGGTCAATGAACAGGGCAGCCATGGGACAAAGATCGTGGGTGCAGGGGCTGCTGGAGCCTAGCAGGAAGCTGGGAGGAGTGGGCCCATGCAATGGCTGCTCCTTGCTGGCCTCCTCTCATGGGATTCCAAGCAGTGGGACATGTCGGCAGATTGAAAGCCAACTTCCAAAGGTTCCGCAGAGGTGGTGGGAGTTCAGGTGTGTGTCTCCGCCCCACCTAGGGCCAGGTGCAGCTGCCCCAAGACTTCAAAGGTCTTGAGGAGGAAAGAGGCTGTGAGCCCAGACAGGTGCGTCAAGCCTATTGTTCTGCATATCTGAAAAATCAGCTAGGGCCAAGTGAACACATTTACTCAATGAACAAAAACGTGTGCTAATTGGATTTTGAAAAGATATTGCTTCCGTCCAGCTCAACACTGAAAAGGGGCCTTAGGAAAAAGTCCTTTACAGGAAGTGAGGTTAAGTATGCAACCACAGAAGACAGTACAGTCTTTCCCTGGGATGACACAACACCAGCAAGAGGAGGCTTGGAAACCCTATGGAGTGAGCCAGAGGGGCTGGCAGGCTGTAGTGGGTGGTCCTGACTAGGCCTCCAGGTGTCTGGCAAGGGGTCTGGGTCAGAACCAGGAAGGTGCCCTGTGAGGTAGGCTTTGGAGAGGGCATCCATATGGCTCTCCACCTAGACAATACTCACAATGCACTTGCCCCTGGAAACCCATGCTCAGCAAAGGTGATGGCTGAGGTCAGTTGTCTTTGCAGTGTCCCCAAGGCACAGGCTCTGGAACCCCTGAGGTGTTCTGTGGGTTTGGTGCCTCTCTGGACAACTATATCTTGACCTCAGTCATTGTCTGATGTTGCTGGCCCCAGGGACAAGGGCCAGCCATGCAAGTGAACAAGTCCTGTGTGTCCCTGGCCCAGGCATCTGCTGGTGGCAGCTCCTGGGAAACAGAGGACCAGGACTTGAAGCTGTCTGTTCTTCCCCATAGGTAGGCCCAGGGCTCCCATACACACAAGCTAGAGGAGACCTCCTAAGAACAGCAGTCCTTGCACATGGAAACATGACCAGGCCAGCCTTGCCTTTGGGTGAGGCCTTAACATCTGAGAATAGTTTTCAGTTAGGGCTTCGTTAAACTGATTTCTGTGGCCTTGTCAAATGCTATTGAACTTGGAATATGTGAAAGTTGTTGGAATCAAAATGGACTTGCTTGTGTCAAACCTAACAAAAATAAATTTACAAAGCCAGGTGGATATAAAAGCCATCATCTCATGCATCTGTGCTTGATCATGTCTACTACCATAAAGGCCTCAGAACCACTGTACCATGCACAGACCATAGACATTTCTGCAGCAATGTTGTCTTGGTTTTTTCCTATTGCTGAGACAAAACACTCAACACCCAAAATTAAGGAAGGAAAGGTTTATTTAGCTCACAGTTTGTGGAGGTTTCAGTCCATACTCGGTTACCTCCAAGGCAGTGTGGCACACGGCAGAGGGCAACAGTTCATGGTGGTGGGAAAACAGCAAAAGCAGCAGGAGCACAAGGGCAGAAGCAGTGGTAAGCAGCCTCTTTTCCTCCAGTGTGCGCAAACTCTCCGCCGCAGGGCAGGTGTAGCATTCACACCCATAATCCCAACTTTGGACCATGAATTAATCATAAACTCTAGAAGCCCACGCCATGACTGCATGAGACTTTGGGGGGACATCTAGATACAAGCCATAACAGATGTGCAGCTGGCTGTCCCACCTCTACACAGCCCATGTAGGTAAGAATTACTATTTCAAAATGTCCTGTGTAGTCCTCCTTGTCTTGCCTCAAATTCCTTGATTATGCCCTGAGTGTCCCCTTGTAATGGTCAGTGTAGAAAAGTATATTAGTCTTTGGAGGGTCTCTGCTTGTTATTTAAGTTGATAGGTATAAAACAATACACACCTATCATTGCTCAGCCCTGGAGGCCCAAGGCCTGACATCCAGATGTAGATATAGTGTGTCTACTCCCCAGCTCCAGAGAGAATGCTTCTTCACTTCTTCCAGCTTCTGTGTCTTCAGGAGCCTCTGGGCTTTGCTTTCTCTGCTTGTCTCCACCTCTCTTGTCTCCTCAGACTCTGCTTCATGTTTTCTGTCTCCTACAAGAGCACAGGTTGTGATAGTTAAGCTGGGATGTCAGCTTGATTGCATTGGGAGCCACCCAGGGGACTGATGGAACACACTTGTGGCATGCCTCTGGGTGGGTCACAGAACATAATCTTGGGTACGTTCTCTGGTGGTTGGTACCTTCTTCTCAGGTGCTCTTCCCTGTTCTGCTTCCTGAACACCATGAACTAATGATGTATTGGAGCCAGCTAACCATGGACTGTGTCCCCTGAAGCCAGGAGCCAAAGTAAACCTCTTCTCCTTTAGATAATGGTGTTGGGTGTTGCATCTCAGTGACAGGAAATCCACATGTGATGGCACTTAGGGCTACCAGGATAACCCAGAATAAGCTTTTTAAGGTTCTCACGGCTACCAAATCTTCAGTCACAGAAGTCTGAGTTGCCAGAGATTTGACATGGTTTTTACTCTGGTGGTGGGGTGTCTTGTTTCAGGCTGCTATAACAGTGCCACAAGCTGGAGCTTAAACAGATGTCCTTCCTCACAGTTCTGGAGCCAGTGTCCCAGATCCATACACACTGAGATCGGGATCTGGCAAGAGTATCCCCTGCTTCCCCACAGGCAAAAGCAGAGGTAGCGAGCTCTCTTCTGGATCTTCCTATGGGCAGCTCTACCTCACCACCAGAAACCCCTCCTCCATTCCCTTCCCTGGGGTTAAGACTTCAACATGCAGCCTTTAGAGGACACCAGCAGCCCCCACACAGGGGCATATTTGGTTTCACGAAAAGCTCTCACAAGGTAGCGAGAAGGTAAAATGCTATTGTGTTTTTACAGACATTACCTGCACCACCACATCCAGGCCCTGCTAAGGCCCAAGATCTTGTCCCAATTGTTGGTTTCAATATTGAAAACCAGAGTGACAAAGTGTAGCTGTGGGATGTCCTGCTCTGTAGCTGGAAAGCCACCTGTATAAGCTTCAAGTGTCTGTTTTCCTTGTACTCACCCCTTCACCCATGCAAAAGTTGGGTGCTGGCCTGGGACCCAGGCAGAGGGCATGATATGCCCACTGAACTTCTCATTTGAGCTAGGCAGAGGGGCCCCCGGGCTCCTCAGTCCTCGGCAAGCTGTGGAGCCCCAAACCAAGCTCCAGTTGTGCCCCTCCTCAGGGCTGTGCCCTGACTTTCCCAAGTGGAGAAAGACCCAGCCCATGGGGTGGCTCCTCACCATCTTATAATCACACATCACCTATGGGGCTGCCTGGGCAGAGCATCTTGACAGACCCCAGAATAGGTCATAATGCTTCAGCCACACCAAAGGCCAGTCAGTACTGGTGCTTTCTCTCACTTGCCCAGGAGTGTTCTCTAGAGGTAGTAGCACTGGTTTGAAGCCCAAGTTGGGAATGACTGTGCTGTCCATAACATTTGTCCTCCAGCCTCTGCATCTGGTCCTGGGGCTAAGGAGTTTTGACTGGGCTAGGAGTTGGAACATGAGTGTGAGCCTGTACACCTGAACTCATGTGTGAAGGAGAGAGAGCTGTGTGTTTCCCAGAGATCAGCAGCCTAGTGGGCTCTTTCTGTAGCTCCACATTTCCCAGTGGCAAGGCCATGAGGCAGTTTCTACCCTAGGACAGACACTAGCCCAGAGTCTATTACAGAGCATGGCTCCAGCACACAGGCAAGAGAGCTATGGCTGCTGCACCTGCCTGGTCATGCTGTAAGGCTTGGTCCCTCTTGACACCCTCATTGCACTTCTCAGCCCTGCCTCTGTGGCCACAGATCTTCACAGCTGCGAGAAAGGCAGAAACTCCCAGGTACCAGCCCTACCTGTGCCCTCCTGTCATGGGACCTCGTGCCTGGGACATCCTCAGTCACTCTGCATAACCTTCCTGTGGCCTGAGTTGTTCAGGGGTGACAGACCATGCAAATGGAATGAAGGCTTGGGTGTGGGGGCCCCTGCAAGGTTCTAGAAATCTGTTGGGGCACCAGGTAGGGACAGTAATGCCCAGGGAGCCCCTTTCACCTGCATCCAGCAGATACATGGTAACCAAGCTAGTGGGTCTAGGGCAGCTCTCCACTCCTCCGGCCAGGGCTGTCACCATCCCATCTCTTATCTGACAACACTAGCTTCAGGAAACCCAGTGGGAGAGCCAGTGGGGCTAGAGAGAGAATGTCCTGGGCTACAGGATCACCTGCCTTCTTCTGGAAGGTGAGGGTGGTAGGAGCAGAGCCAGGAAGGAACCCAGCAAGTGGTGGCTCCCCTTTCTGTGCTGCAGCATCACTCAAGGTGACACAGACACAGGGAAGAAGAACCAGCCCCAAGAAGCAGGACCAGAGCCTATGGGATGCTAGAACACCCAAACTATCTCCTGCAGGTGGGACACACAGATTGAGAAGAGAGCTTGAAGCTCTAGTGGCTCCTGGCTCCTGGGCAGCCCAAGGTGAGACAGGCACATCGTACCCTGCACAGCCCTGCCCTCCAGACAAGATGGGACCAGGCTGCCCAGAGCCCTTCCTGGTGGACCCCCCAGGACTAAATGAGGGTCTGGGGTGCAATGAAGTGTGGAGAGCCTGTGCCTCAGCTTTCCTGTCTCAAAAGAATCACCTATGCCTGCCCTGAGGGATCCTGAACCCAAACGTGGCAGAAAGACCACACTGTAGATTCTGCTGGGTCCAGTCCCCCAAAGCTGGGAGAGAGCCACTGGGCTGCAGACAGTGTTGCTCCTGCTAGGGTGCCCCAGAGGGGTTGAAGGGCAGTCCCTGGCTGCAACCAGCCTGGGCACCCAACTTCTGCCTCCACCCAGTGTTGCTTCCTTGCTCTGTGCTTTCATGGCATCAATTCCAATGACACTGGCTCACTCCAAAGCACCCCAAATAGTACATTATCCAGCTAGACTTTCACCATAAACAGACAGAAGCAGGTGCAGTGTCCAGAATCAGATGATACAAGTTAATCTGGTTCAGGATCTCATGTGAACACCTCAAATGATAATAAATGGTGTTAAAGAATATCTTGTGACAGGTACATGCATGACAATAGTCAGCACAACTTTGTTACTACAGAATGCATACAGGCTCATAAAACTCAGTGAAAGTGTGTGTGTAAAGCTACTTTTCTGCAGGCTACATGGCTAGTCTTTGTCCTTTTGTACCACGAAGATGCAGCCTTTCAGCAAAGGTTAATTCCAGTTGCTGTTTCCACTTCCATTACAGTATAAGGTAGGTCCCTTTGGCATTTCTGGGACAGGCCACCTGCTGCAGGGGCCTGACTCAGCTGCCTTACAAAAGGAAGCAGGAGAGAGTATTTTGAAGTCTGGGCTGTGCCCTGCGGTGCTCCTTCGTGCTCCTTCGGTGGCCACAGAGGCCTTTTGTCACTTTGCATCTGAAAAGGCAGGATATCTCCAGTCTCCGTGCAGCAGGAAGTCCCACCTGGTGGACACCAAGCATGGTGATGGACTCGGCCCTGAGTCACCTCACCTG
Source organism: Dinomys branickii (assembly GCA_004027595.1). Taxonomy (NCBI): domain Eukaryota; kingdom Metazoa; phylum Chordata; class Mammalia; order Rodentia; family Dinomyidae; genus Dinomys; species Dinomys branickii. Next base: position 204,156 of record PVLD010000001.1, read on the forward strand.
CCATAGCCAGGGAGACACAGTGGACTTTTTCCTTACTGGCTATCCCCAACATCAGGGTTAAGGCACAGCCCCTCCCAACAGTACCTGCTATTGTTTGAGTCTAGATGCCCCTCCCCAAAGCCTCACGCAGTCACAGGTGGCGCTTTTCAGAGGTGGCTGAACCTAGAGTGTGTGACGCTGGGACAGATTCATAGTGCAATGCTAGGCTCAAGGGCACTAGGATTAAGGGTGTGCGTGCTGTCTGCCCTGGATAAGATAGAAGGGAGAGAAAGAGCTGCGGTAGGCTCTTGTTTGTGTGCTTTGCTACTTTTTGCCCACCACAAACTATTTCTCCCCTTGGAGCCGGCTGATTATGGACTGAAACTTCTACAAACTGTGAGCTAAATAAACCTTTCTTTAACTTTGGGTGATGGGCATTTTGTCCCAACAACGCGAGAGAAACTTAAGACGGCTCCCAAGTCTAACTTGGGGGTCCCAGGGATACCTCCTGGCATCTTTCCTTGGGTGAGCAGAGACTCACTGCCTCCCCTGTGGAACGGCTGTCAGGTAGGAGGGGACGGCAGTGATTACCTCCTGCGGTCCACATCCAGACCCCAGAGCTGGCCCTGGCCAGCACATCAGGTCCGAAGCTCCAGCATCCTGGTCCCCCACTCCCTGGGATCACCCCAAGGTCAAAGCGTCTCCGCCCACAACTCCCAGGCTCATCTCCTGCCTGAGCCATCCGGATCCCAAGAGAAGGAACAGGCCTGGGGCACGTCTGAGGCTCCAGTTACTTTGGGACACAAGGACACGTGGACGTCCAGGCCAAATGAGGTCAAGCTGGTGGGAACTCGGATCTACACGCCTTCTCCGCTTACCTGCCAGGACAGCGGAACACCTACCTGGCCTAGCAGGAGGCCGCCCATCTCGGCCTGTCTCGCCCACCTGTGCCGCTGTGGTCCCGCCTACTCCGTCTTGCCCCGCCCACCAGCGCCTCTCCTCCTCGGGTTACTGGCGGGCTGCCGCCTGCGCAGGCGCAGCGCTCAGGCACAGATTTGAAAGATGGCGTCCTGCTCGCGGCTGGTGCTAAGTGAGCAGACGGTTCGGGAGCGCAGCGGCCTGGGGCCCCAGCGTGACCTGGGTGCGCCGCGGGACGGTCGGGAAGGTGGGGGCCGGACCGGGTTTCTCCAGGGCGGCAGCGCTGGCTGTCCGCGCGGCCTCACAGCTCCGCGGAGGCGCTAAGGTGCCGACGCCGTCAAGTCTCAGTCACCCTCAACGATCGCCGCAGACTAGCGTTGGGGGCGGGGCCTAAGGGAGGGGCGAGGGTAGTCGGTGGGGCGGGGGGGGGTAGGGGGAAGGGCTTGAGGGTGAGTGGTGGACGGCGAAGGAGCAGGGCGAGCGAGGAGCCACCCTTCCCCGCCCAGTTTCTGGTTTGGGGAGCCAGGCTCCGAGGGTGCCAGCTCCCACCCTGCACGCCTGCCTCTCCCGCACCGAGTATCTTCACATCTTCAGGACTCCGCTTGCTACTGTTTTTGCTGAGGATTTTCGTGTCTGGTCATGAGGGATGGCCATGGGTAGTTTCCTTTGGGGGCTGTTTTTGGGATCATCTCGTTTCTGAGAAGAGGTTCTGTGGAACTTGTGTTACTTCTTTGACGGTTTCATGGAATTTTTTTTAGCAAGACTGTATGGTTGTGGAGATTTTTTATTTCTCTGGTGGTTTTAGGACGGTTTACATTGTCAGTATCGTTTGGGGTTTTTGCGAAGGTTCATTTTATCTAAGTTGTCAAATGTAGAGTTGTTTCTAGCATGCATTTACTGGCCTGTAGTACTGGAGTCTATCGATAGCCTTTTTTTGTGCGTGTTATTGATAATTTGTCCTCTTTTTTAGTGTTGCTAGAAATTTATAGATGTTGATTTTTGTTTGTTTGTTTTGCAACACTGGGGAATTGAACCCCAGCCAGGCCTTCACACCGAGCTGTATCCCAGCCCCTTTATTCTTTAGGTTCTCACTAAATCTCTAAATTGCCCAGACTGGAATTGTCTAAACCTCCCAGTGTGCTGGGATTATGGGTTTGTGGCATCATACCTGGCTGAACATTAATGGACGGGCAGCTTTTGGATTGGCTTTTCTCCATTGTATTTCTGGTTTAAGTCATTTCTCTTTTTCAGTCCTTCTTTTTGGTCGATTTGCATTTATTTTGCTCCTTTTCTAGATTCAAGAGGCAAAAATGTAAAATATTGATTTGAGACTTTCTTACTTTAGTGCTGTAAATTTCCCTCTAACCACTATGTTAACTGCAACCTCAAGTTTTGTTAGTCATATTTTCATTTTCATTCAGTTTAATGTGTTTTTAAATTTTCCTTTGCAACTTCTTTGACCTATGGATTATTTAAGTGTGATTTTTATAAAGTTTCATGTGTTTGGAGATTTTCTTGTTATTTTTCTATTATTGATTTTAGTGTAATTCCATTATGATCATAGAATATACAGTACTCTGATTTTAATTACTCTAAATTTGTGAAAGTTTGTTAAATGTCACAGTATTTGGTCTGGATTGATGAATGTTAGCTGTGTCCTTGAAGAGAATGTGTGTTGGGCTGAGTGAAGTGTTGACATCAGTTAGATCCTCTTGGCTGATGGTGTTGTCTGTTAAACGAGGAAGATATTCTGTCTAGTAGGCCTGCTATCTTTTTTCATATGATTTGAAGCTCTGTTATTTGGTGCTTACACATTTAGTATGTTCCTATGTTTTTTGGGGACTGACTCTGTGGCATATGATGTCATCCTTTTTGCCTCTGGTTACTTTTTTTGTTGAAGCATTGTTATGGCTTGTATCTAGATGCTCTCCTAAGCTTTATGTACTCATAGGTGGGGCTTTTGGGAGTCTCTGGATCATGGGTATATGATCCTGGATTAAGAGTTTGTGATACTGGATTAATTCATTGATTGGTATAGCATAGTTCTGGGTATGTATAAGGGAAGACCCACCCTTGAGTGTGAGTGGCACCAAACAATAGACTTTTAGCCTGAATGGAATAAAAAAAGAATGAAAGAAGGAAAGTTGCTTCCTGTCTCCTTCCTGTCACACCATAAACTGTTTCTCCTCAGCCTTGACCCTCTACCATGCCACTCTGCTTTGGAACCAGCTGCAAACTGAACTTGTACAAACTGTGAGCAAAAATAAACCTTTCTTCCTTTAACCTGTGGGTATTGGATGTTTGTCCCAGCAGTGAGAAAGTAAGGCAGACTTTTGGTACAAGAAGTGGGGTTATTGCTGTGACACTACCTGACCATGTGGTTCAGAAGCTTTTGGAACCGGCTTGTGAGAAGAGTTTGCAAAAGTTTGGAGAGGCTGGCTGGAGAAGCAAACTGACAGCACTGTGAGCAAAGTCTGATGGAAAATTCTAGTCAGAGCTCAGAAGACCAGAATGTTGACTACAATGCGGCTGGAGAAGACCATGTTCAAAATGTATCAGTTGGGAACGAGGACTGTATTGGCAGCTGGATTCCAGAACATTTGTGTTATCTTCTGGTAAAAAATTTGTCTACCATTTGCCCATTTCCAGAGATATTGCAGAAGATTGAGAGTAAGGGCAGTGAACTAATTAATCTGGCAAAATAAATTTCAAGGTAGTCTAATGTTGATGTAGTGGCATGGCTACTACTGGGGGCTTTTAGCCAGCTCTACCTTGAGAATCAAGAACAAAGGGCACAGCAGAATAATTTTAAAAGTTTTGAGTTTGGCCAGAAAGAAAGTTCCAGTAAAGTTGCCCATTGTAAAGATGGAGTAGAGGAGAGCTTGGTGGCTGAAAGGATTGGCATTAAAAAGCCAAGTTCTTTGGAACTGGACAATAGAAAAGATGAGTGTATAACAAGAACCAGCATGACTGTACCTTCTTCAGCCTCAAAATTGCAAAGATTAAAGACTTTGCTTTGAGAAGAGAACCCCAGAACACAATATTCCAGAATGGCAGCAGCCTAGAAAATTGGTTGTTTGGGATTGGGGTCACAGTGCTCAGCAATCCAGGCACTCTACCCCTATAAGCCAAGGGAAAAGGAAGCCTGGCTACCATGCTATCTGGCAACAGATGCTGGTGTCATCCACATGGTGCCGATTTTAGGCACATGAAGAATGCAGGAATTGTGGGGTCAGGAAGATTTCCACCCAGATTTCAAAAGAAAGCCAGACAGTGTACCCCATGAAGCTGTGAGTAAGAAGCTGCAGTGGAGACCCCAGAAAGTTGGAGAACCAAGGAATGTGAACCATCTGAGGAAAGCTGAAAGGAATGAGCAAAGCTGACCCAAGAGAGCTGCAACCACCAATGGTGCCCTAGGGGCAGGGCTATTCCAGCCCTTTGGACTTCACATCTTGCTCCTGATGCTGGGCACGGGACTAAGGGATTTTCTTTGTGAAGCTCCAGTTGGAATGCTGTGAATATTATGAAGGAATATTGGATCTTTTTTCCCATGGGTCACAGAAGTTCTGCTTATTTTTATAGTCTTTTTCTATATTGGCAAGACTAGACTGTTTCTTTTTTTTTTTTTTTTAACGGCACAGGGAAGTATGTGCTTTCTTTTATTACAATGAAGATCTCAAGATACTTAAAAACAGCTACCACTGTTAGGCTTCCAAGGATTCAGAAGCACCACCAATTTACAAAGTAAATTAGTTTTTAAAAAAATATACTACAATAGTCTCAGAATCTTGAATAATTCAGTATTGAAATCAATGGAAAACTGAACTATATTCAATGCATAGGAAATTAGGCTGAATTCTGAAGCTTTTCAAGATATGATTGCTGCCCTGCAGAGCTGAATATTGATTGATTGATCGATTGATTTTTTCAGACAGGGCCTCACTATATAGTTCAGGCTAGCTTTAAGCTCACTATGTAACCCAAACTGACCTCTAATTCTTGGTGGTCCTCCTGCCTCAGCCTCCTGAGTCATACTGGTTATTCTTGGATCATACTGGTTATTCTTTCATTTTGGTCTAAAAGGTTGAGAATCTCAGCTTTCATCAGAGCGAGAACCAGTTTGCTTTGCAGAAAGCATCACTTACTTTAAGACTAGACTGTTTCAGTCAGTCTTTGTGTTCACTCCTTTAGAATTTTATTCCCTCTGTAATCTCTAGTCTTTTGTCTTCTGTTTGTTTGCCAAGATTCCGTTTTTTATTTGTTTTAGGAATGTTCATAATTGATCATTGAAGTAATTTTATGAGTTATTTTAAGCTGCTTGTTAGAACAGTTCTGGCTTCCCTGTCATTCATTGTTGGTTTTTTTTTTTTTGTACCAGGAATTGAACTCATGACCTTGCATTTGCCAAGCAGATCTGTGTCACTGAGCTATATCCCAGGCCCCTTGTTGGTGTCTACTGATTGTGTTTTCTCATGCATATGGAGATTTTTCTGGTGCAAGGTCATTTTTCATATTGTGAACATTTTGTGAAATATGAGACCTCACTTCCTATTCAAATCTCTTCAATCACTGGTAGGGCTGCTATGTGTGTGGCCTTACTGCTAAGCTGACAGCCAGGCTGCAGAAACAAGCCCCTGCTATGCTACCCTGGAGTAAAAGTCAGGTTTACTGACATGGGCCTGTGTTCTCTGTGTTAGCTGGTGTAGAGCTAATGTCTGAGTCTGTTCTGCCTGGCCCCTCCTACACCTCTGACCACAGAGAACAGACTAGGTCTGTGTCCTTTTGTGTTTCTGGAGTGTTTTTGGTGCTTTGTTTGGAATATACAGGAGATACACACGTGTACACGAATGCTTGGTTATTTCATGAGGCCTATGACCCCTGGACAGTCAACCTGTCCCTCCAAGTCCGGGGCTTGTCTTGTGCACTTCTGTTTAGGGTACCTGGTATTAAATTGAGAAGAACACAGTGCAGTGCATCTGGAACTAGAAATCCTGTTGTAAACTTAATTATTTTAACACATAAGTGTTCCTGGGAAAGTGTTTGCTAATTCAGACCCAAATTGTCTTTCTGATTATAGAAACTTTTTGTAAAGGTAATTAGTTGATGAGTGCATTGAGTGTGCCTTGTAGAGGCAAGCTGCTGCGCCAAGCACTTGATGTCTGCCCCATAAGTAAGAGCTGGTGATCTCAGGTTGTGGTCCCTGTGTGGAGGCCATGAACAGCCGGAGCTGAGCAATTAATTAAAGAGTGCAGGTGGAGCCAGAGGAGGACGCTCTGGGATCAGGACTCAGAGAAAGTCAGCTTGAAGGAGGGGATGGGCTAGAGTCAAACTGGAAAAAACATAAGCTGAAACTTTAAAATCAGCCCCTCTTTAATGTTAATATTCAAACTTCTAGGGCTGGGGATATAGCTCAGTGGAATAAGCGCTTGCCTAGCAAGCGCAGGGTCCTGAGTTCGATCCCCAGTACCGCAAAAAAAAAAAAAAAAAAACTTCTGCTGCTGCTGCTTCTATTATTATTAGTAGTAGTAGTAGTTGTAGTAGTAGTAGTAGTGGTACAGAAAATTAAATTAAACCCAGGGCCTTTGCACTAAGCTATATTTCTAGCCTTTTTCTATTTTGAGACAGAGTTTTGATGAGTCATTAAGTTGCTGAGGGTGGGCTTGAACTTAATAAGTGACTTTCTTTTAGATTATGATGTTATAATATCTTATTATAAGAAATCATGGAAAATATAGAAATGTAAAAGAAAGAAAATGAAGGGAAGGGAGTTATTCTAAATGGATTAAATGTGTTAAGGTTTTATTTTATGCCTTCTGACTTTTTTGTATTTGTGTACCAAAGAAAAACATTATTCAGTAATATTTATTAAAGAATGTTAAAAACATTTGGATAGATATGAGGACTGCTGCAATGCAATTTTGCAGTGGGGGAGAGGGATTAGATTTAACTCTGAATACACTGTACTTGTAGCTAAGTCAGAGGGTGAGGGGAGTCAACAGATGGAAAATTACTAAGAGGAAACAAGGAATCAGAGGGAGTCTTCTGAAGACAGGCCCAGGGTGGTGGAGAATGAGGAATTTGGACAGGTATTGAGGGTGAGTGGATATAGAGGGTGGATGTCCTTGCTAACGTGACTTAAGAAGGTTCTTAGATAACACTAGATTCTACGCAAATGGAGGTACGCAAATGGGGTTAGGAAAAGATTCAGTGATCTGACAATAGTTTGGTCAGATAATCTTCATATCTGTTATAACTAATAATTTGGACTTTTGTTATATTGTTCATTTTTAATCTAAGAGGATTATAATCTCATAATTGTGTATTATTAGCTGAACTTCAGTCATTATCTATTCCTGGAACATATCAAGAGAAGATTACTCACCTAGGAAGTTCTCTGATGCATCTGATGGGTCTAAAGTCAATAGATCTTTCACGCAACTCTTTGGTTAGTCTAGAGGTGAGTTTTGGGTTTGTTTCTTAAAAGAAAATTTATTGCTGCACAAACAATGGAAAGTATACTCACCATAAATGTAATATAACTATGCATGTAATACTTGCAAACTGTACACTTACAATGATGCATAAATGTGTTGTTTACTGGTATCTACTGTGAACTAGCTTTCTTACACATCACATTTCATCTTTAAACTACTTTAAAGACCAAAGTCCGAACTCTGAAGAAGATGGGTTATCTTTAAAGGGATTGAAACAAGATCCCAAAGATGCAAGTGTGGGTTTTCTACCTCTCCATCCACTTATCAGCCATGTCACCTTCAGTTTCTTTGCTTCATATACATGTATGGTCTGACTTTAGCCTCTGGCTCTAACCTAGCCTTCCATGGGCTTGGGACTTGTTGCAACATGGCCATGGTTAGCTGTTCTGTCCAGATGTGATTCAGAAATTACTGTCATGACCCAAGTAGGAAAGTTGTATAAACTCTGCTTATAGCTTGATTCAGAGGGGAGGTTCATGCCTTCAGAGAAATGTAGGACACTGCAGCTCCAGAATATGACAGTATGTAGGCCATGTCTGGCACACAGCTTTGACGGTTGGCCCAGTCAGATTTCAGCTCCAACCTAGGCTGTACCCAGTGTTGGTTCTTCTAGCCCCCCAGTCCTTGGTTTCCAAATCTATAAAATGGGAGCATTAACAGTTCTGATGCTGATGGGTTGTATGCAGAATAAATGAAACTGAATCTCTTCATGTGGGGCATACTATGGACTCAGGAGATTGTAGCTGGTCTTAATACCATTAAGACTAGCAGAGATTGATTCAAACATTTGTTTGTGGTTATTTTACTTTGGAGAACACAGATAAGGACACGTTTTGTTTTTAAGCATTTCCTGGTAACAGCATGTGTTCATTGTAAGTGCATCTAAGTTGATCAGTCAGATGGCTTATTTTGCCGTTTATTTTTTAAAGCATGGACTGATGCGCATGCTTCCTGTTAACAGGGCATTCAGTACCTGGTTTCCTTGGAAAGTCTCAACCTCTACTACAATTGCATCTCTTCCTTAGCGGAAGTATTTCGGCTCCACACCCTGACTAAACTCCAGGATGTGGATTTGCGGCTAAACCCAGTTGTGAAGAATGAACCTGACTACCGACTGTTTGTGTTGCACATGCTCCCCAGGCTACAGCAGCTAGGTAGGCAGGGTAGCCTTGTGCTAGTGCCCTTGGCGGGGGTGGGTGTGTGTGTGTGTGTGTGTGTGTGTGTGTGTGTGTGGTGAGCTTTGATTCCTTCTGGAAAGGGAAGTTGATTTTCTACTTTCTATGAGGCCTGAATAACGAGACAGGAGGCACTGGGCCCTGTGTCTTCACAGGATGGGTCTGGTAGGGGAGCTGTCTAGGAAGGGTATCGGGCTGCACTGTCCTGGGCCAGGCTGCTGTCCTGTTCTTGCAGACAATTCTCCACTTTTTGCTGTGTATCTTAGTCAGTATCTTGTCACTGACATCCACATTTTAATGAAAGAGAGATTTACTTTGACTAGAGGTTTCAGTTGGTAGTTGGCTGTTTCCAGCTCAGGCCAGCATGGCACAGGAGCATGCTGGAAAGAAAGCTGCTCGTGGCGTGGTGGCAGGGAAGCAGAGAGAGCAAAGGAGGAGCTGGTAGGAAGATAGACCATACCCCCAGTGACTCACTTTTTCTGATTAGACCCAACTGCCTAACAGCAAATCAGCGATAAACCCCTATAATCCAGTCACCTTCCAAAAGCCCCACCTTTGAGCACCTGAAGCTTTTGGGAGAGACATTTAGATGTATATGTACTGCTGAATCAAGAACAGGGACATGTAGATGTAAACCATAACACTGACTTGGACACATTTCTGAATTTGCCATTTCTTTGCGTGCCTCTCAGGCATCATTTGGGATTCTCCCTGGTTTTGCATCCATCTAAAAGGATACAGCTAAATAGTTCATTATGTCACCCCAAGTGACAGATGACAGTAACCACCTTGGCTTCACTGCCCAATATTCCTAAAAGATATAGTTTCCTTCACAGCTGTGTAGGCAGGGCTTCCTGGGCCCCCATAGCCCTATGCAGTTAGGGAGAGCCCTTTAGCTGGGACAGCCACAGGTCACCTCCCCACCTGCCTCCTTGGTAGGCATCCTCGTCCTCTGTGGTGTGTTGCTGGCTCTGCTGCTGCTGCCGCGTGCTGTGCTTCCTCAGGAGAGAATGAGACCCTAGCCTGAGGGCACATGTACCAGAAGCCATGGGAAAGAGATGATTTGGGGTCTCTGAGCTCTATTCTGCTGTGTGGAGTGAGTAATACGAATGCTGAGCTTACATGATTAGCTCCTAGGATAGCATCTGGCAGAATCAGGGCTTTGTAAATGTCCCTTGGCCCCTTTTATTATTGGGATCAGTCTTTCCATTTATAATTGCTATTTGGAAACATGACCCTTTTTTGAACCCAGAAGGTCAATCAAGAAAATGAAAGAATCAGTAGAGGGCAGAACATTTCTCCCATAGCAAATGCCCACATAAGGGAGCATCCTGCAGTTGTGGGTAGTATGAGGTTCTTTTGGAAAATAGAGAGTTAGATGTCAGTTTAAGCTTATAGTAGCAGAAAGGCTGATACCGTTTGAGGATGTACAGGCTTGTCTGGCTAAGTATGCCTAGTTCTTGAGTGTGAACATTCATGGGCTGGGCATGGCTAAGAGTTAGCACTGGTTTTATATGCATGCAATAAACCCGGGATGGACATCCCATCAGCCAGCCTTATAAGGGAAAGTCTGCACACACACTGCCTTGCACAGTCCTTGCACAGTCCTTGCACAGCCCAGGAGGATGTTACTGTAAACTCCACTCTGCAGGTGGGACAGTAGGCCAGGGATCCTCTGAGTGCCTTGGCAAATAGATGCTGAACTGAGACTGGACCAGGCCATCTAGGCTGTTGTGTTGTCACAGCAAGGACTGGGATGTTTTGACCGTAAAGTGATTTTCTCTGTTTGAATTGTATTGACATTTTAAACTGTGCTCCTCTGCAGTGTGTAGATGTTTCTGGAGGTGCCAGGAGAGGCTGTCTGTCAACATGAAATGCACAGCACCTATTATTTCAGCCTATTTTTATAAAAGCGTAGATTAACAGCAGGAATGCCAGCATCTCCACACTTTGGTTGTTTACAGAAACTCACCTGTTTATAACTCAGTCAAAACTTTTTTCCAACCATCTGACAGAGATTTGAGGGACTAACTGAATAGCCTAAGCTCTGACTTCCTCCCCAGCTGAGTAGGTTCCATTCTACATGGCAACTCAAATTGGTGGAGTGGATGGGCAGATACATCTGATTGGGTTGGTGGTCTGTCTTCTGCCCATGTGGCAATGACCAACGGTCATTAGGCCTAAGGGTGCACTCATTGTTTGGCAGGGGCTGAAGTGTACTGGATGTCTACATCTCCCATCGACTGACCTAGCAGCGCTCAGTGACCCCAGCACCAATATGCTGTGTGCAGACACTGACTCTTGATTGCCCACATAGCAGGTGCTGAGGCTATGGGCTGATAGTATCTGGAGATCTCGTGTCCCACAATGCAGTTGAGGTGACAATCTCAGTCAAAGTTTGTGGCACTGACCTCTTGGGAGTTTGGCTCTTAGATCGTAATGCTGGGCTGTGTGCCTGAAGCATACATATATGGTTTGAAACCTACTTGCAATTTCCATGTTTATTTTGAAGACACTTGGGTGGAGTGTGAGCTTGTGTTCTAACTTTTATTTGATTGTTTGAGCAAGTACTTTATAAATAGTTGGATTTGGCTCTTTTTTTAAAAACATTACAGTCACTATGGGTAACTTTGGGAATCTTCAGTTTTAAATCATTGCTCTTTATCATAATAGTGCTAGATTGAGAATGTTACAGTGTTTAACATAGAAAAGGAGTATGAGTCTTCCTGCACATGAAGACATAAAAGAAATGTCACTGGAATCAAAGTCATTGCAAAAATCTGTCCAGATCCACCCTGCCACCAGGTGCCTTAGAAGAGCATTCCATATCATTTGGTGGATAGCTAGAAGACCCTAGAGAGGTGTACAGAGGAAGTGAAGGTGGTGGTGCAATCAGGTCAGCTCTGGGGGAATAGAAGCTATATCTGGCTTTGGATGTTCTAAGTGGCTCAGGGAGGTACTCTTGGAGTAAGGGACTTGGAGCTACTCAGAGAGTAGGATTGGGTTCCCAGCACAGGGAGGATGCTTACCCTGTGTTGCAACTCTGGTGGAGGTAGGAAAGGCTAAACACTGGGTCTAGGGGTGAGAGAAGAGGGCTTAGGAAAGCAGTAGAAGCAGGTGTCACATACCTGGGGCACTGCATGCAGAGAGAAGAGCAGTCCTGGTTTGCAGGTCCTTTGACCTGGTACTGGTGTGTGACCTTCAGAACTCTGGTTTTTCTGCTTTGAAAACTGTATTGCGCTATTAAATTTATACATTTCTTGTATAATTTTTAAGGTATGCAGTTGGGTAAATGTTCTTTGGAAAGTAGCATGGAACTTTAACCATATTTACAGCATTGTCTGTGCTAAGATGTGTGGTGAGTTCTGACAGTGGGGAACTTTTTATCCTTATATGTGTAAGGAGCCTTCAGGAGCTCCTTTGGGAGAAGCCTCCTGAGTTCCCACACCTACATTTGGGACAGCTGAATGTCTCATGTCTCTGTGGACCTAAGAATGCGCACCCTAAGGGCAAACTCACACTGTTACAGTCTTCTTCACTGTGTTTTGGGTTCTTCACCACAGGACTTGTCAGTGTGCTGTATGATGAGAATCTCATCTGGTACCTGATGTGCATGTGTAATGTGGGTGAATATGCACCTTACACATGTACTGTTGTTCCTGCAGACAACAGCCTGCCCCTGCAGTGAGTCTGAGCAGTGAGTTTCTAGGGAGCTAGCCAGCCTCATGGTGCTACTCTTGGTATCTCTGTCATGGGAACCAGGCACAACCCTTGGAGCTCAGCATCCCTGGACTGGGTCTGCCTTATGCTGACAGGGGACACTGTGGAAGGTTAGTCTTGGGTATGCAGAAGCTTCCTGTGTAGTATGCTTCAGGAGTAAGGTACCTGTCATCTGCTGTCCTCTGCAGTTCTCTGGACTTTTCTCCCTAGATGATTGCCTGGTGAGAGAGAGTGAGCGGAAGGCTTCCCGACTGCATTTTGCTTTGGAGGACTCACTCAACTCAAAGGAGAGCTTACCAGCTGCTTTCAAAGTTGGAAGGTATGGACCGATGTGGTCTGAACACTCAAACATCTTTCAGATTGTCCTATTGGCTGGACAATCAACCATAAGTCATAAAAACCTGTGCATGCCAGCCACCCTCAAAGGGCAGATTTGCAGGAACAGAAGCAGGAGGTGCCTACCATGGCTAGGACTCCAGCAGATGGGGACAGGGCCTCTTTGCTTATATTTCATGTTTCTTGTAAGTTAGCTTTTAATATTTAAAAGTGGTTATCAAAGTGGTACATGTAAAATCAAACAGTAAAGATGGCCCACAAAGAGAAGCAGCAGTCTTTCTCCCGGTCCCTACTACTTTTCACTTCTGTGACTGCTTGTGCTTGAAGGTTCTACTCAAGTAACTTCCTTATGTCTTATACCACTAAATCCTGCTTCTGCATGTGAGTGTTTAAATGTAAACCCCTTCCAGGCCAGGCATGATGGTGCATGCCTGTAATCCCAGCACTCAGGAGGCTGAGGCAGGAGGATCTTTGTGAATTTGAGACCAGCCTGGGCTACAAAGTGAGCTCAAGGCCACCTTAACTGCATGGCAAAGCCCTCTCTCAAAAAAACTGACTAAATAAATAAATAAATAAATACATACATACATACATACATACTCCTTCCTAGATGGAGATTGGGTGTCTTACAGGCCCCTCCTTCTGAAAGTAGGTTGTAGATATGCCCTCTCCATCCTCTCCGCTTCTATGACCAATCTCTCCTTGGTTGAGTTCTGGTTGCAACACCTGCCTTATCCCACTTCCGGTACTACAGATACTACCACCTGAACCTTCATTTTGGTTTCATGTTGTCAAGCTGATAGTATTGAGTATACTCTGCAATCATATAAAGAGCCTTCATGCTCTGTGTGTGGGTTGCTTCTAAAGAGCAAAATTCCATAAGCCATATTAAAGTTGCTGAATGAAGAGTTGGAATTTTATCCTCTTTCTAGTTTGTCATTTTGTTTTTTCTGTAGCTTTTAATAGTATTTTTGTCTTGTATTATATAACTTAGCTCATCCTAAATTCCTTCAGTGCAGGGGGTGGCCAGTTTTTTATGAACAACCAGAAGATTGTTCTACTCTCTGTGAGCCAAATAATCTGTCTTAGCTTCTCAACTCTGTGGTGTGGAAGTAGCTATAAGTGATATGGAAGTGATGACAGTGTTCCAATAAAAACATACAGTGAGCCAGATTTGGCCTGTGGGCCACACTTTACTTACTTTTTTGTCTCAAGAATGGTTCTGAATCCTTGAGATCTCCTGAAATGCCTCCCCTGCACCTCTGTCTCTCATTTCAAACCAGGCTAATTGCTGTGTAGACAGCTGTACCATGGTATGTGGTGAGTGGGGGGTTATCTTTTTGAGACTGGGGTAAAGATACTGTTTGGATATCACAGTGTCTCTTGTCTCAGTTTTTCTTTCATTATGCTGTGCACATGACAGTTTAGGGAGCATCAGCATACTTTCAGGGTGCTTTGGCCTAAACCTATGGTTTATGGAGGAAATCTTAAAAGCAGAGAATTAGTGGAGTACATGTGAGCCAGCCCACAGAGAGGCAGTCTGGAGATGGAGAGAGAGAAGACTCAGGGAAAGGACTATCTCTGCCTGCCTTCATCATTGCAGAGAGGGGAGAAGAATTGGGTATTGGTCACCAGGAAATGACCTTATGGGATGGGGAGAGCTGCTGGCACACACATGGCCTTGACTCCTCTGTCTTTGATCTAGAGTGAGTGAAAACTTGCCACACACCATGATTCAGCCATCTGCACAGCAGTTAACCTCCCAACAGTCCAGCTCCGAATAGCACACTGGAGGGTAGGGCTTAACATAGAAATCTGAGAAGGACACAAATACTCAGTCTTTTGCAGTAAACTTTATATTTGATAGTAGTTCAGGTTCACAGAAAAAATGAGTATGAAATACAGTTTCACCTGTTAATACTTTGACCAGTGCATGAAGTCATGTATCCACCCTTACGGTATCTCACAGAATAGTTTCACTGTCCTGAAAATCTCTGTTCTACCTATGTCTTTTTCCTTTCCTCCTCCCAAACCTCCAAAACCTCTGTTCTTTTTTATTATCTCTATAGTTTTCTGTATTCCAGAGTGCCATAGTTGGAATTTACAGTGGTTTAGATATAATTTATATATGTCCCATAAGGCTTCATTTTTTGGAAGTTTGTTCTTCACTGTGTTACTGTTAAGAACTGATGGGGCCTTAAGAAGTGGGGCCTGGCAGGAGGATATTAGGTCATTGGCAGCATGTCCTCAGAAAGGTTGAGAATGAGTTGTTATGGGTGAGCCCAAGCCCTGAATCATTCTGAAGCTCCCTGTGCACCTCCAACATAAGGTTGCACAGCCAAGGAGCCGTCACCAGAAGCCAGCATCACAGTGTTTGGACTATCATACTCCAAAACCATGAGCTGAGTAAGCCTTCACTAAACTGCTGAAGGACAGCTTGATTGCTTCTTAGTTTCGGAAGTTGTAAATAAACTGCCCTAAACATTAGTTTGCAGATTTTTATGTGGACAGAAGTTGTCATTTCAATGTGACGTATACCAAGGATCTTGATTGCTGTATAGTATGATGTGTGTAGTTTTGTGGGAAGGTGTCACACTGTCCTCCAAAGCGGCTGTACCACCTTGTGTTCCATCAGTGGTAAATGAGAGCCCCTGTTATTCCGCATCCTTATCAGCCTTTGTTAGTGTCAGTGTTTTGAACATTGCCTGTTCTGTTGAGGGTGTAACCTCATCTCAGTATTGTTTGAACTGCCATCTCCTGTTGATGTGTGCTATGGAGCATCTTCTCATGTGCTCATTAGCATCTGCTTATCCTCCTTGGGGAGAAGATGCTTTAGATCATTTGCCCACTTTTTCTCAGGTTGGGTTTTAAGAGTTCTTATTTTGGATGTAGTCCTTTGTCAGGTATATGCTTTAGAAATATTTTCTCCCAGTCTGTGAGTTGTTATTTTTTTCTCATAACAGCATGTTTCACAGAGCAGAAGTGTTAAATGTTAATGAAGGCCAACTAACCAGTTATTCTTTCCATGGGTCTACTTTGGTTGTAACATTTTAAAAGTCACTGTCAACCCTAAGATCGCCTAGTGTTCCATGTTATCTTCTAGGAACTTTGTAACTTTGCACTTGATAATTAGGTATGTGGTTCATTCTGAGTTTATTTTTGTGAACAGTGTGGGGTGTATGTTCAGATTCATTTTTATACTGTCCTTTGACTGTCCTTGGCTTCTTTGTTAAATATTAGTTAACTGTGTGTAAGAGTTTTTCTGGTCTCCATTTTACTCCACTGATGTGTTTTATGTTTTCCCCAGTGCCACACTGTCCTGATCCCTAAGGATCTCATATTAATTTCATTACTCTGTAGAGACCTTATTTCTAAATAGGGTCACATCCTGAGTAATGACTTCATATCTTTGGAGAGGCTTGGGTTTGGGTTTGTTTTTGGTTTTGGAGATAGGGTCTCATCATATAGTTCAGGCTGGCCTTCAACTCACTACATAGTTCAGGCTGGACTTACATGTGCAATGGTCCTCCTGCCTCACTTCACATCTTTTTGGTGGGTGTTAGGTTTTCGTTGCTATGACAAAATACCTGAGAATAACAAGTTAAAGGAGGAAAGGTTTATTTTGGCTCCCAGTTTCAGAGGTTTTAGGCCATGGTCCACTGGCTTCATTGCATCTTGGCCTGGGGCAAGACTGAACATTATGATGGAAGGAAGCTACTCACTTCATGATACCCAGAAAACAGAGACAGGGAGAGGAAAAGGGAGAGGGAGAACACGTGCTGGCTGAGGTTCCACTTCTCTTTTGGTTCATTTGGGCCTGCAACCTCTTAGATGGTGCTACCCCTACTCAGACTGAGTTTTCCTGCTCAGGTGCTGCCCCACTTGCCAATCATCTCTGGAACCACCTTCAGACACACCCAGAAGTGTGCTTTACTAATGTCCTGGGTGTTTCTCAGTCTAGTCAAGATGGCAGTCATACTTTGTATCCTGTAACTTTCCTGTAATCACTTAGTACCACAAGGTTCTTTGGGATTTTTTTATTTAGACATTCATTTCATCTATGAACAAAAATAGTTTTATTTCTTCCTTACCAATTTGTATACCTTTTATTTCTTTTACCTGCCTTACTGCATTAGCTAGGACTTACAGTTAAAGCCGTGGCAAGAGGGGACCTTCTTGCTTTGTCCCTGGTTTTAGCAGGAAAGCTAGTTTCTTATCATTAAGTATGAAGTGGGCCGTAGTTTTGTAGACAGTCTTTGTCAAGTTGAGGAAGTCCCTTCTACTGCTGTTAGTGCAACATTTTTTTTTATCATAACTAGGTGTTGGATTTGATCAGATGCTTTTTCTGTATTTATTGATATGATCATGTGATTTTTTTTCCTTATTGTGATATGTTGTGTTTTTTCAGTTATTCAAAGTATTTTTAAATTTCTCTCGAGATTTTATCTTCAGGGCTGAGGATATAGCTCAGTGGAATAAGCACCTGCCTGGCAAGCACAAGGTCCTGAGTTTGATCCCCTGTACTGCCAAAAAAAAAAAAAAAAAAAAGAGAGAGATTTCATCTTCAACTCATTATTTAGAAGGCAGTTGTTTAATCTCAGAGTATTTGGAAATTTTCCATTTACCTTTCTGTTACTATTTCTAGTTTAATTCCGTTGTAATCTGAAGTATACATTATATGATTTCTAGTCTTTTAAATCTGCCAGCATATGGCCTCAAATGAGGTCTATTTGTTGGATGTTCCATGAAGTCTGGAGAAGAAGGTATACTCTGCTGTTTGATGAAGCAGTTGTGTCCTAATGACTTCTGTCCAGTTCTGATGGAGTGATGTGGAAGACTCCAGGACAGTGGATTCATCCACCATCCTTGAAGTTTGTCACATTTGTCAGACTTATTTTGACCCTTTATTGTTAGGCATAGACATGATGAGGAATATTAGGTCTTTTTGCAGTTTGACCCCTTTCTCATTATATAGAGACCTTCTTGCAGGATTCTCTGATAGAACTGAGACTCACACAGAACCAGGCCAGACCTTCTGACACAAGAGAAGTCTTTATTGGGGGGAGTAGCAGGCTATCTAGCTGACTATGGCAGCTCCCAAGCTGAGCAAAGTGTGGGCTTTTTAAGCTTTTTCGGGGTGGGTGTGGGCGGGCCAGAACAGTCTGAGCAGGGGTGGGTTGTTTGCAGGCCAGAACAACTTGAGTGACATGAAAATGTTTGTCAGAGTCCTGCCAAAGTAGATGAGAGTGGGGTTGGCTTTTGTGGCCGAAGGGAACTAAAGTGGAGCAGGTAAGGGAGGAAGAAAAATATTGAGAGTTAAAGTTTTCCTGCGAGGGCTGCTGTGACTTATCATTCCAGACTTGATCTAATCAGAATAAGGACAGTGGGTTGCTATGGTTTATACATTGTGTCAAATTGGGGAGTCTAGAAGTTTTGGCTGAGTGACTCAATAGGAAGCCAGGGTGCTTACTTTGTACACATCCTGAGGCTGTGGAAGGGGAGGGCATGGAGATTGTGTGAGAGCTACACACCCCCTGGGTGGGGGTAGGCTGTTTACAAGGTATGGGAGAAAAAGAGGCTGCTTGCAGCCATTCCTCCTTTCTGCTGGTTGTTTTTGTTGTGCTCTGCTGCCATGAACATTTGCCCTCTGCCATGTACCACTCTGCCTCAGAACCAGCCAAGTATGGACTGAAACCTCCACAAACTGTAAGCTAAATAAACCTTTCCTTCCTTCATTTTGGGTGTTGGGTGTTTTGTCTCAGCAACTAGAGAAAAGTAACCAAGACACGGGTCTTGTTGGTAGCTATTTCCTGCTGAGGAGGGGCATTGTTAAGCCTGTTCCTGGGTTGCCAATCAGGACCGGCTGAAACTGGAAATCTGAAAGAAGCATAAGGTTAACATTTTGGGTTGTTAATTTTTGGACAGTGTTGCGAATGAGGGAGAAAATGCAGGGTGCTGTGAGAAGATGCAGCATTCTTCAAGAGCAACGAAGGTTGCAGGGCTGGAGGTTCCCAAAGCTCCTGACAAGACTGGTGCTTCCAGGATTACCCTGATAGAGATGCTATGTCAGGAGCGCCCAGGTGGGTAGAGGAATCGGTCAGTGAATTCCCTGTCCATGTAGATCTGTAGATTAGGGAGGGGGAGAACTGGAAGGCAGATCATGTTAGGGGGGTAGCAGGGATAGAGGGAGGATTTGCATAGGAAAAAGTGAGGGTGCTGGAGGGGAGAGCTAGAGCCAGAAATACAAGACAGGGCTATAATCTGATTGCAAAGAAGGGAGCTAGGGAGGGCCCCGATGCTGCTCTGCAGTGGGCCCCGTGGCTGCTCCACTGCTGCTCCTCAGTGGACCCCGCAGCTGCTCCACTGCTGCTCCGCAGTGGGCACAGTGGCTGCTCCGCTGAGGGCCCCGCTCAGGGCACCTCATGGACTGGACCCGCCCCCACCCATAGCATGGCGACAGGGTGGAGCTGGGCGGTCCGCTGTGAGCATATGTGCTTTCTGACCTCCAACCATGGCAGTTTGTATACACCCATGTATGTTATAGTATAGTCTGAGGCAGCTATATCTCTTCCCAAGGCGAGAGTCCAAGGATATAGATAAACCCAGGAGTACAGTTATTATCACAGGGAAGATAACTGATTGAGTGGTAGGGCAACGGAGTTGAGGGAGGAGAAAAATTGAATGATCAAATGGGCCATCATCTGTGTAACTGAGTAACAAAGGTGAAGGTAACATTATGTAGGACAGCATCCAGAGCTAATTCTCTTCTATGTTCTCTATAATTCTGTATTTCCTCAGTTGTTTTTGTATTAACAGAAGTGAAGATAACTTTATATTATACAGCATCCAGTGCAAATTCCCTGCTATCTTCTCTATAATTTGGTATTTCCTTTAATGTTTTTGTGTTAGCTAATGTGAAGATAACTCTGTAATACAACATCCAGTGCTAATTCTCTACTATATTCTGTATAACTTTGTATTTTCTGTATTGTTTATGGCTTTTGTGGTTCATATTTCTCCATTCTTTTGTCTTTAAAATAAAATTTTAAAAAAAAAGGGAGCTAGGGGAGCTGGTTGATCCATAGCAGGTGAGGTTAGCCCGGGAGGTGGGGGGATGTTGCCATAGTGGGATTTGGTTTGTGCATTGGGTGATAGAATTGTGATGCCAAAGAATGGTCACTTCTGTGACGTCCAATAAAGAGGCACACATCCAGCATTCTGTAAAGTTGAAAGGGGTTTTGTGGACAGTTTGCAGTAACGTCGTGGTAAAGTTAGCCAAAGTGGGGATACAAGGTAGAGAGGAGTTGAGCTGATTTTGGATTTTTTGTAGCTGTGGGTTTGGGGTCATATATAGTTGGCAATAGATGGGAGCAAGCAGGCAGGGGTCGGTGCCATAGACATCTAGGCAAAGATAGGAGGTAAAGCCTTCCTCCCAAACCCCATCCCAGGGGTCCTTGATGATAATGCGAGTGGGATTGCAGGTCCCCTGTGTACATAGTCCAGAGGTGGGGGGATTGTTTTGGATTTCCCATTTACCTTGGTAGGGAATTATTCTCCAGCTGTTATAGGCCAAAACGGCTAGCTAGGAAGTGCAGAGTCCTAGTAGGCCAGAGCACCCTGGGTATCTGTTCCCCTGGTGTGGCAAACATATTTGTTAAAAGTAGAATAGGCCCGCTCAGTGTCTAGGGACCCACAGGCCCCTTGAGCATAAGCTTCTATGGAGAAGTACATGTGATTGACACCCTTGGGGAGGACAGTCTGTGGAGTTAAGCTGTATTCTTGCTGGCTATAGCCGTGAAACGCCAGTGGGTTGACGTGGGAGGGGGAAAAGTAGGGGAGGTGGGGAGTGGACCTAAGGTAAGGAAAATGAGGGCTATTGTTGCTCAGGATAGTGGGGAGATGCCAGCAAAAGAGATAAAGTGATAAGCTTCCCATTTAGTGCTTAGAGGGGGAGTGCGCTTGAGGTATGACAGGTGAACCCACATTGGCCTGTCAAGCAGCTTGGTCTCAGTGAGCGTACTCAGGATCATGGTGTGTGGTCCACTCCAGTGGGATCCAGCGGCAGAGGGTGTAAGATCTTTGAGGAACACCTGATCACCGGGCTGAACCTGCAAAGGGCTGAGTTTTTGTCAGGCTTTGGTGAACATTGGTCTGCGTAGGATCAGAGGAGGTGATGAGTAAGGCAAGTAATTAGCAAGAGGGCTTGGAGCAGCAGGGGAAAGCTGGAGGAGAAAAGGCTGTCCACACATGAGTTCAAAGGGGCTAAGGCCAGAGGGTTGGCAGGGGGCAGCATGAAGCCAGGTCAGGGCCATAGGCAGGAGGGATGGCCATGACTGTTGAGTCTCTATTGAGAGCTTAGAGAGATGTAGCTTAAGGAGATGGTTAGCCTTTTCTACCTTACCTGAAGACTGAGGGTGGTAGGGAGTATGTAGGGCCCAGTGGATGTTGAGGGTCTGTGGGACTTGTTGGGTGACTTTGGAGATGAATCCCTATCCACTGTCTGACTGAATGGATCGGGGTAGGCCAAAATGGGGAATGATTTGTGTGAGCAGGGCCTGTGTGACAGTATCTGCTGTTTCATGTGAAGTGGAGAAGGCTTCTATCCATCCTGTGAATGTGTCCACCCAGGTGAGGATGTATTAGTTTTTTGTGCCTAAACATGTGGGTAAAGTCAATTTTCCAGTCTTCTCCCGGTAGTGTTCCCCTAAACTGGTGTGGGGAAAAAGTGAGGGAAGGTCAAAGAGAGCCTTGTGGGTTTGTTTTGGAGCATACTGTGCATCATAAGGAGGTATCCTATAGTGAGGGAGTTAGGCCGGGATAGAAGATGATGGGGTCTAGGAGCCTTTTTAGCAGTCTGCAGCCTATGTGTAGAGAGTTGTGTAGTTGATTAAGGAACTGTCAGGCATGGTCATCTGGGAGACTACTTCCCATCCAAGAGGAGCCAGCCCTCTGGGCCAAGGGAAGCATCCTTTTGGGACAGCTGCTTGAGCTGTGTGTCTGAGTAAGTGAACCCAGTGGGATATAAAGGGGGGGCGACTAAGGCCTGGATACTAAGAGGGAAACTGGGGAGTGGCCATGGCTGGAGGGCCGCCAACTTGGCTGCTTTATCGGCCCGATTGTTTCCTTCTGTGATTTTGTCAGTGACCTGTAGATGGCCACGGCAGTGAATGATGGCAACCTTGGTCAGAAGGATGGCAACTGAGAGGAGTTGAATCAACTTGCCATTTTGAATGGAAGAGCCTTTTGTGGTTATGAAGCCACGTTTTGCCCAGATGGCAGCATGGTGGTGGACTATGTGATAGGTGTATTTAGAGTCCATGTAAATGTTTACAGTGGTTCCCGAGGCCAAGGGCACGGGTGAGGACTATGAGTTCTGCCTTTTGTGATGAAGCGCCCAGGGAAAGGGGGTTGGCCTCAATGGTTTGGGTCAGGGAGACTATAGCATATCTTGCTCAGGGCCCATCTGGGACAGGGGAGGAGCTCCTTTCTATGAACCAGGTGTGTTGGGCTTGGGGTAGGGGTTGGGTATGTACTGAGGTGGCGGTGGGGATGAGGTCAATTAAGGATTTGGAGCAGGAGTGTGTGGGCTGTGCATCTGAAAGAGGAAGGAGAGGTGCTGGGTTGCGGGTCCCGTAGAGCTTTAGTGAGACCTGAGGGTTCTCAGTGAAGGTGAGATGAAACAGTTGGAGGCAAGAGGGAGCTAGAAGGTGTACAGCTTGGTGTGAGAGGAGGTCCATGAGATAGTGAGGGGAGTAGACTATAATCTGCCCCTAGAGTGTTAGTTTTTGGGCTTCCTGCATCAGGGTGGCAGTGGCCACCAGAGCCCTAAGGCAAGGAAACCAATCTCGAGTTGTTAGGTCCAGCTGTTTAGACAGATATGCTGTGGGGGCAAAATCTGGGCCCTAGTATGGACCCACGACTTCTAAAGCTGTTCCATGAGATTCTGAAGTGAATAGGTGAAAGAGTTGAGTAGGATCAGGAAATGCAAGGGTGGGTGCCTGCAGGAGCTGAGTTTTCATCTGGGTAAAGGCCCTGAGGACAAGGTGGGAGTCTGCTAGGGGCTCATTCTGCAGTCCATGAGTAGCATCATACAGTGGTTTAGCCAGGGGTGCGAAGTGGAAGGACCTACAAGTAGAAGTACCTCGCAAAGCCAAGGAAAGATGGGACCTGTTGTTTTGTTTTGGGAGGGCCAAGGAGCAGAGCGCGTCCCTACGGTCGACTGTGAGATCCCTTGTGTGGTGGGGAGAATGGACCAGGAGGCCCCTGTACCAACAAGGAAGAAAACTGTTGTAGGAAGGGACAATCTACCTTCCAGTGCCTAGTTTTTTTACATTGTAGAGAGGGTCCTGGGGGTGGTCGGGGGTAGGACACAATCAAGCCCAATGGCCCTCTTGTCCACATTTAAAGCAGGGCTTTGGAGGCTGCTTGTTGGTTGGGAGCTGAGCAAACTGTTAGGCGGCCTGAGG
This sequence comes from Dinomys branickii, assembly GCA_004027595.1. Lineage (NCBI taxonomy): Eukaryota > Metazoa > Chordata > Mammalia > Rodentia > Dinomyidae > Dinomys > Dinomys branickii. The sequence continues at coordinate 227,244 of PVLD010000001.1, forward strand.
CTTGAGAGCTGCTGCAAGGGGTTGACATTTTTGTTTGGTGCAGGCAAGTTTTTAAAGACCTCGAGGGCCAGGTTTAAAAGTTCATGGTGGGCCCCGCGGCTGCTCCGCCGCAGTGGGCCCCGCGGCTCCTCCACTGTGAGCCCCACGGCTGCTCCGCAGTGGGCCCGGTGGCTGCTCCGCTGTGGGCCCCGCGGCTGCTCCGCTGTGAGCCCTGCGGCTGCTCTGCTGAGGGCCCCGCTGAGGGCACCTCACGTACTGGACCCGCCCCCACCCATAGCACAGCGACGGGGTGGAGCTGGGCGGTCCACTGTGAGCATATGTGCTTTTCCACCTCCAACCATGGCAGTTTGTATACACCCATGTATGTTATAGTCTGAGGCAGTTATATGTCTTCCCAAGGCGAGAGTCCAGGGGTATAGATAAACCCAGGAGTACAGTTATTATCACAGGGAAGATGACTGATTGAGTGGTAGGGCAACGGAGATGAGGGAGGAGAAAAACTGAATAATCAAATGGGCCATCATCTGTGTAACTGAGTAACAAAGGTGAAGGTAACATTATGTAGGACAGCATCCAGG